>CAUYQV010155674.1:0-10404 GCA_963574575.1 Galagoides demidoff | reverse complement strand
GAGTCTCCTGCCTCCGCCTCCCAAGTAGCTGGGACTACAGGCGCCCGCCACAACGCCTGGCCATTTTTTGGTTGCAGCCATCATTGTTTGGCGGGCCCGGGCTGGGGATTCGAACCCGCCACCTTAGGTGTACGTGGCTGGCGCCTTAGCCGATTGAGCCACAGGCGCCAAGCCAAGTTGATCTAATTTTCATAGACTGGACATGCACATGTTAAGATACAACAGGCCTAGTGTTCCTTTTTTTTTTTGGAGAGAGTGTGTCACTTTGTCGCCCCTGGTGATACCAGTGTGGTGGTATCCTAGCTCACAGCAACCTCTAACTCTTGGGCTCAAGTTCTCTTGTCTCAGCCTCCCAAATAACTAGGACTACAGGGGCACACTAAAATGCCCGGCTATTTTTAGAGACAGGGTCTCACTCTGAACTTGTGAGCTCAAGCAGTCCACCTGCCTCGGCCTCCCAGAGTGCTAGGAATATAGATGTGAGCCACCGTGCCTGGCCCCTAGTTCCTTATTTTGACCACCTCCATATGTTGACCAGTTTGTTACTGTCCCTTGGGTAGTCAACTTACAGAAGTTCTACTGTATATATATACATGTATATACTGTAGTTGAGAATATAGGCCAGGTTAATTTCTACCCCTGTTTCTTCAACGATGGGGATAAGTGCCTTTTTTTTTTTTTTAAGACAGTATCACTATGTTGCCCTCAGTAGAGTGTTGTGGCGTCATAGGTCACAGCAACTTCAAACTCTTGGGCTTAAGCAATTCTCTTGCTCCAGCCTCCCAAGTAGCTGGGACTATAGGTACCTGCCAGAATGCCTGCTATTTTTAGAGACAGGGTCTCACTCTTGCTCAGGGTGGTCTTAAACCCATGAGCTCAGGCAATCCATCCGCCTCGGCCTCCCAGGGTGCTAGGATTACAAGTGTGAGCCACCATGCTCAGCCTGGTGTCTTTTGCATTTGCATTTACTAGGAATAAATGATTTATTCCATGTAAAACACTCAGAACAATACTTGGTACGTAGTAAACACAATAATTATTAGCTGTTACCACCCATCGAGTAATGGGATTACAGATAGTTTTTATTTACTGCTTTATATACATACTTTTTGTGTATTCTACATTAACCTTGGTGAACTTACTTTGCTATTATAATCAGAAAATAATTTTAATGCTGACTTTCAGTTCATTATACACTAGAGGTTGCACTCTATACTAGAAGTTAATGAGCATTTCTGCCGCACCTGCTTGTAAATGTAGTTCCTCTGCAGTTCATCTTTCCCTCCTCCCCTCTCGCAGAGTCCACGGCCATCATGGCATATTAGAGGCAGTAGTGCCTGCGGCAGCAGCATCAGGCTCTGCAGCAGCAACCCCCAGCAACTTAAGCCATGGTGCTTCTCACAGCATCCAACAGCAGCATTGCTGTAACCAACAAAGACAGCTTCAAATTAAGTACGTTCCTGGATTTCAGCAAAGCCCCACAACATGACCAAGATGAGCTTCCTGAGCAGCGAGGTGTTGGCGGGGGACTTGATGTCCCCCTCGACCAGTTGGGTTTGGGGGGCTAAAGAAAGCCTAAATCTCTTAGATGATTATCTGGAGGTGGTCAAGCCTTTCAAACCTCATGGGTTCTCCAGTGACAAGGCTAAGGCGAGTTCCTCCCAATGGCTGGCTGTGAATGGGTTGGTCAGGGCTTCCAACAGATTTTGGAGAAAATGAATCTGAAGGAGTTTGACTTTGATGCCATATTGGGTATGGATGCTGGAAACCATGCCAGATGAGCTTTTGGCCACGCTGGATGACACATGTGATCTCTTTGCCCCCCTAGTCCAAGAGACTAATAAGGAGACCTCCACCCCACCCCCGACAATGAACGCAGTTGGCCATCTCCCAGAAAGTTTAACAAAAACCAATCAGGTTGCCCCCTTCACCTTTCTCTTCCTCTATGCCCAGTGGTCCTGTCCTCTACTCCAGATCATTCCTTTAGTTTAGAGCTGGGCAGTGAAGTGGATCTTTCTGAAGGAGATAGAAAGCCAGACTCTACTGCTTACCTTACCATGATTCTTCAGTGTGTAAAGGAGGAAGACACCCCCTCAGATAATGACAATGGCATCTGTATGATCCCAGAGTCCTAACTGGGCTCTCCCCAGCATAGCCCTTCTACCTCCAGGGGTTCTCCAAATAGAAGCCTGCCATTTCCAGGTGTCCTCTGTGGCTGTCCACCTCAAACCTTACGACCCTCCTGGAAAGAAAATAGTAGCAGCAAAAGTAAAGGATGAGAAGCTGGATAAGCAGCTGAAAAAAGGGCGGTGCCTGTGGCTCAAAGGAGTAGGGCGCCAGCTCTATATGCCGGAGGTGGTGGGTTCAAACCCAGCACCGGCCAAAAACTGCAAAAAAAAAAAAAAAAAAAAGCTGAAAAAAAATGGATTAAAACAAGACTGGGCCACTAGGTACCGCCAGAAGAAGAGAGCAGAGCACGAAGCCCTTGCTGGTGAATGCAAAGAAGGCAGATTCCCTGGCCAAGGAGATCCAGTACCTGAAAGATTTGATTGGAGAGGTCTGCAAAGCAAGGGGGAAGAAAAGGTCCGCTAGTTAGGGCAGAGTGTTGTGTGCGTGTACATAGTCTCCAGTGCTGAAGCTGTTGTTACAATAAATTATTTTGTAGTGGAAAAAAAAATAAAAATAGAAGTTAATGCTATATAAATAAAGAATAACACTAACGTTTTAGTAAACTTTATTGTGCAAAACAAAAAAATATATTGTGACTTTATGAAGATTTTCTCCTCTCCAAGAGCATAAGTGAAAACCAGTAACTTACAAAAATATTTTTATTTAGGACTTATTAGATAGCATGCACATTCCTATTTTGTCTTCTGCAGATTTAATAGTGAGACACTCACCTGAAAAATGTTTTCCCCAGGAAATCCATAGTTTCTTAACTCAGCTGACCTGTTAAGAAAGTCCACATACTGCCCCCACAACCAAATTAAAAAATAATAATAATTTTTAAAAAGTCCACATATATCAACTTTCTGCCAATCTGGAGAAGATTTGTTTTCTTTGATCTGCTGTCATGTGTTCACAAGCTTCCAAAATGTTTGCCAAAATTAAAGTCTGCTGAATGGTTTTTGCCTTAACCCATATTCTTCCATTCATTCCGAATACTATCTCCAGTGGATAGAGTTTTCCCACTTCTTGTATAATTTCACAGTCTGGAGCTAAGAGCCTGGTGGGAGAGAGTAAAGAAAAATGAAACTTAATGAAGTGATAGGGGTGTGTCCTGACTCTCTTTTAGGAGATTGATTTTCTGGGTAGTTCTTCACAGTTATTCAAAGCCCCACCAACATTCCAAGAACAAGGAAGCTCCCTTTCTTCCAAGAAGCTTCACACTTTTCAAAGGTGTTCTCGTGGGCTAGTCCCTACAAAGAAATCAACCTCCTTATGTTACCAAATTTGTAAAAAATATACAAAGTTCTTCCCCTAGATTGTCAGAGTACCTTAATGGATGTAGAGTCATAGCTTTTTTTGTTATCTACAGTGCTAAACGAATACTTATATTCCTGACTATGTAAATTACTTCTTTGTATTAAATTCAGTATTTGCAGAGGAACCCTGGTTCTTTTAAACCACAAAGGTGCTGCCTGGTTAACAACACAATTCTCTAATGTCCCTAACTAATTCCCCAAATCTGTAAGATAGGCAGCAAGGACAGGCATACAAGATAGCCCTGGACTTCAGTGACTCTCGCAGTAAAGTCCATAGATATGGCATAGCTTTGGGGAGGTAAAGTTATAAACGCTTGGAGAATCTGCTTCAGTGAAAACTATACAGTTTACCAGGACAGAGTGGCAAGAGCCTTCTATGACTGTCTATGTAACCTAGAGATCACATCAGCCTGGCTACATTTGGCCCCTATTAGAGAAATTTGATAATTTTGTACAATTTCAGATTGTATCTGTCTTCAAGTTACTTAGGCCAGTTTTCCTATTTGGTCTCAGTATGTCAGCTAGGGCATGGGCCTGAGAGAAACCATGACCAGGACAGAGTAAAAGTTTGAAGTATAAAGCATTAGCACATTAGAAACACCAAAAACTATACAGCTAAATATATTTGGTTTTGATACATTTACATTAAGGTAGAACTAAATTAGTGAGTTTACAAACATGTTAAAATGGTTATTGATGTTTAACTGAGGAGAAATTCAGATGTTACAAAGAATCCAAATACCAAAAATTAGTCAGCTTTTCAAGGTATAATTACAAAAGAAAGCAGGCAAACCAGCGGGCATCAGGACTTACTTTCTAATTAGGCCCAACGTCACTTTAAAGAGCAGACCATCATGCCCAATCACACCCATTCCATTGGCCCGTCCACAGCTATCAATACAGACCATCTCTGGTTCCATATCCTTATTAGCAACTACAAATTGCCCATAGATGAGATCTCCAACCTACAGGAATATTAAAAATCAGTTAATTTCCTTTTGGTAAACCATTCTGTAGGTTCTGCTATTGGTTATTTCCCACAGGTAGCAAAGCCAGCCACATTAACAGTTCTACGGCTACAGGGTTGACTATGCTGTAGGATACCCACAGTCACTCTGGAGTTGAGTCTTAAAAGAAGGCAAAATTAATGCATATCTTCCCCCCTTCACCAATCAGAAAATCTGTAGACAAGGAGCCATCTCAAGACCAGAGAACACACTCTTATGCTGCACTATCCCAAAGTGGCTAGTACCCACATGTAATTATCTAAATTTCCATTTCATTAAAACTAGATGTTTAAAATATAGTTCCCCAAGGCTGGGCACAGTGTCTCATGTCTGTAATAATAGCACTTTGAGAGACTAAGGTAGATGGATCACCTGAGCTCAAGTGTTTGAGACCAGCCTGAGCAAGAGCATCACCCTGTCTCTACTAAAAATAGAAAAAAAAGGTTGGGAGTGGTACCTCACATCTGTAATCTTAGCACACTGGCAGGCTGAGGAGGGTGGATTGCCTGAGCTCAGGAGTTCGAGACCAGCTTGAGCAAGAGCAAGACCCAGTCTCTAAAAAATAGGTGGACATTGTGGCAGGTACCTGTAGTTCCAGCTACTTGGGAGGCTGAGGCAAGAGAATTGCTTAAGCCTAAGAGTTTGAGGTTGCTGTGAGCTATGATGCCATGGCACTCTACCAAGGGTGACAAAGTGAGACTGTAATAAATAAATAAAATTCAGTTCTTCATTTGCATTAACCACATTTAAAATGCTCAACAGCAGCACTTAGGAGGCAGAGGCAGGTGAACTGCCTGAGCTCACAGGTTCAAGACCAACCTGTGCCAGAGTGAGACCTTGTCTCTAAAAATAGCCAGGTGTTTTGACAGTGCCTATAGTCCCAGCTATTTGGAAAGCTGAGACAAGAGAATTGCTTAAGACCAGGAGTTTGAGGTTGCTTTGAGCTATAATACCACAGCACTCTTCTAAGGTGACAAACTGAGACTCTGTCTTAAAATAAAATAAAATGCTCAACAGCTAATGGGGATGTCATCATCATAGAAAAAGGAGTTGGCATCATCATAGAAAAGTATTATGAGACAGCACTACTCTAGAGAATTATAGATTTATGTACAAAAGATACAACTCCTGGCATGTAAATTATTTAATGCAAAATGGAACAGTGGTAATTCACTGACACTTCTTGAAACAAAATTTACTTAAAAAACCTCAGAGAGCTGAAATGATCAAACTGGGGAAATGGAGACTGAACTTCCTCTGTTCAGTCAATAAAATGTTGTAATAAAATTGGGTACTGTAGTTCATGCCTGTAATCCTAGCATTCCAGGAGGCCCAGGCAGGTAGACTGCTTGAGCTCAGGAGTTTGAGAAGAGCCTGAGCAAGAGTGAGACCTACTAAAAAAACAGAAAAATTAGCCAAGTATGGTGGTGCATGCCTGTAGTCTCAACCTACTTGGGAGGCTGAGGCAAGAGAATTGCTGAAGCCAAGAATTTGAGGTTGCTGTGAGCTATAAAGCCACGACACCCTACCAAGGGCAACATAATGAGACTCTGTCTCAGTAAAAAAAAAAAGAAAACCCAAAGTAACAAGATTATTCCTCTGTCAGCTCCAAGGATAGATGGCTGATAATTGACATTATCAGCCTACTCCTCCTCCACCTCCTCCTCCACTCTCCTCTTCCCTCTATAAGCCTATGGTTGACTTCCTTGTCTGGTGGATATACACATAAAAAGTAACAAAGGAGACAGCAGATATAACCTTTCAACTAAAAGGAAACATCCCAACAACCAATATAACAAATGTAAAGTAAGTACATAGCTCCAGTTCTGGAGCTAGAAAATCTGAATAAGGTTCTTGTGGCCTGGGGCAGTTGCAAAGACGCTGCTAGATTCTGGGTCATGCCTTGGAAACAATTCAGGTAGCCTTCTGTATATGAGTGTTCTAAGGAATGGATGTTTTTCTTTTAAAACCAAAAGCTCCCATCATTACCTGCACATTTGGTCTGTTTCTTTTAGTTGCACCTTCAAATGCCAAGTAAGACAAAGAAGCTGGCTCACTTCCTCCAACATCAACTTTAAATATATCTCCAGATTTAGCTGTCACTATGCCAATCACATGGTCTCCTTTCACAGGAACATACTACCAAAAAAAGAAAGAAAAGTCAGTATGAGAACAGTCATAAATGACAAGATACCATTAGAACATATCTTCAGCAAAGAAGATATCTTTACAGTCATTAAAGAGATGTATTTTGAAACCCAAGGATACAAATTAATAAAAACCTTGTAAAAAATCTGATCATATGCCATATTTGGTAAAAGACCATCACACCATAAACTCTCGGGATCATAGCTTCTAATAGTCTGTTAGTTTGAGCCAGGATCCCATACCTCTTCAGAATCCTCAGCTGTTAAGTCCTTACCTTCAGTCCAGTGGCACAGGGATCCTTACAATCAGGGTAGCCCATTACACTGTCAGACAAATTTTACCATATGAAAGTTCTTACTTGTTCTAACAGAATGGACTCCCTATGATATCCACGCAGTGAGCCCGTTCTGCCCTCTTGACAGTTTACAGCGCAAGCCTCCTGCTCCCCCCGACTTTTGGAATTCTGAATACAATAACCACGAATCAGTCTCCAGACGCTTTTCTCCCACGGCTGCCTTTTTCAGCAGCCCTCAGGTCTCAACCGTTCAGGGTGGTCTCTGCCTTGTTCATTGTCCCTCTAAAGGAGAGCCAGAGATGGACACGAGACAGTAGTGGCTCCAGGATAGCCTTCACAAGACTCCAGGGCCCCATCTACTCTCACTGCTGCAGAGTCCCAGCTCACCCGTTTCTGCTGCGAGTCCACCCAGTAAACGCCACTGCCGCCGCCGCCGCCGCTGCCGGGCTCCTTGTGACGGAGGCGGCCGCACTTGGTGACCAGCAGACGGTCCCCAGAACGCCGCAAGCCGGGGCCGCACACTACGCGTACCCGTGAGCGTGTTCCAGCATTCAAGCGCAACGGCCGCTCCCCTCCACCACCAGGGCCTTCTACGTCCTCCTGCTCCGGGAGAAGAAGTTCCTCACCCGGGAGCACTACTTGGTTTAGCACTGTGCGCGCCGCCCGCGCCCTGCCCCCAGTGAGAGAGTCGGCCGCAACCGACACTACTTCAGCCATCGCCGGCACCACCGTATACCGTTTTGGGTATCTGGCTTCCGCTTCCGCTTCCGGCTCCGCGTCCAATCACCAGCCCTCCTAGGGCCTTCCGTTTCCGGCATTAGCAGTCGGCTACACTTGGACCTAACTTTGAGAAACCTAATCGCCGTTAACTCGGAGGTTACCGCTAAAAGTGGTTGTGATGTCTCTGACCCGCCATTTACCTTGTAGTCTGTCCGCAGGTGGGCATGAGAAGCGCGCAGCTAGAGTCCATCGAGGAGCCCCCACTTCCGGTGTCGTGGGTCCTGTAGCACTGTGGGGTTCTAAGACACTTCCACCTCGGGTTCCGTGGGATCCCTGAGCAGAGGAGCTTAGAAAATTGAATGTTGGGTCTACTCTTCCAACTCTGCCTTCGGTAGAGTAGCTGACCTTTTGACAGGAAAAGGACTTTTCTCTCAAAATTTTTTTGGTTGATAGAGAAGATATGCAATTTTTTTTTTTTTTAAGACAGACTCTCACTTTGTCGCCCTATAGAGTGCCGTGGTGTCGCTGCGCACAGCAACCTCAAACTCCTGGGCTTAAGGGATTCTCTGGCCTGAGACTCCCCTGTAGCTGGGACTACAGGCGCCTGCCACAATGCCCGGCTATTTCTTTTTCTTTTCTTTCTTTCTTTCTTTTTTTTTTTTTTAGAGGCAGGGTCTAACTCTTGTTCAGGGTGGTCTCAAACCCTGAGAGCTCAGGCAATCCACCTGCCTTGGCCTCTCAAGTGCAGGGCTTACAGGCGTGAGCCACCGTGCCTGGCCTTAGAAGATATCTATTTATTTTTGGAAAACAGGAGAAGGAAAAAAACAATGTATTAGTCTTGCCTGTTTATTTCTCTTGCTATACTGTCTATATAGACCAAATTCTGGCACAAAATAGGTATTATCAGATGAAAGAACAAATTTAACACTTTAGTGTATATTTCTCCCTAGACTTTCCCCCCATGCAAATAAGCAGATATAAACACATTTTCAAAGCTGGGGGCGGTGACTCATGCCTGTAATCCTAGTACTTTGGGAGGCCGAGGCCGGCAGATCGCCCTGAGCTCGCAGGTTTGAGACCAGCCTGAGGTAGAGCAAGACTTCCCTCTCTAAAAATAGCCGGGCGTTGGGAGGGGCGCCTGTAGTCCCAGCTACTTGGGAGGCTGAGGCAAGAGAATCATTTGAGCCCAAGAGTTTGAGGTTGCTGTGAGCTTTGACGCTACAGCACTTTACCGAGGGTGACAAAGTGAGACTTTGTCTCAAAAATAAACACATTTTCATGTACTTGAGCTATCCCTACATAGCCTGTAGAAATCAATAAATTAAATTCCTACTGCCACTTTCCTTGGACCACACTTAGTTGCCCACTGAAAAACTTTAGGTCTTCTAGTCCTTTTAATGTGGGGGTTGTTATTTGAAACCACCATTTTCTCTATCAACTAAAATCTTCAATCAGTGATCAGATTCCTCCGCAGTGATGAGAGGTCCTGGGGTCTTGGAGAACGTGATTCTGTCTAATGGCCTTTAGCTGTTCTCCATTTTTTTGCCCATCTCTTTGCTGCACCTGCTCCCAAAGTGAATTTTTAGATTTTTAAAGGATGTTTAGCACATACCAACTCTAAAGACCCTCCAAATTTATCAAGGGTGCTGGAGAGCCGTTTTTCCCTGTGTATAATAAAAGGGCAAATGAAACAAAACTTCTGTTATAAAAAAAAAAAAAAAACAACTTATGTTGTTTTGCTTGTTGAAAGAACTTATTGGTTAGTTTCCCTGACAGAAGTGGGACCTCATGGGGCAGGGACGGTGTAGTTTCTCTCCCCCGCCCCGCTCCAGACGTATTTGGTGACCAACGCTGCCTCAATCATGGCTGGCCCTCAATGACCTCAGGTCCGGGCCAGGTAGAGAAGTTCCCTGAACTGTCCCTCAAGGACTGCCCGTCGGTGGTGCAGTTTCTGGGAGAGACTTGGCCCAGATATAGCAGATATAAACACAGATATAGCAGGGGAGCCCTATGATAACCACTTCTTTCGTGCCATAAGTACAGAGAGATCTAGCTCTCGCCCAACAAGTGACACAGCTGCAGCAGGGAAGAAAAGTCTCCAGCGACCGGCAACTCCCCGCCGGGCGGGGCGGGGCGAGGAGTCCAAGCCTACCGGTACCGCCCGCCCCGCACGCCCCGAGCGGGCGGCGCGCGGGAAAAGCAGTGTCCAGCCACGCCGCGCGCTGCCATGTCGGTGCTTCGCGGCCGCTGGTGAGTGAGCGAGAGCGCGAGCCTGGGCTTGCGGAAGTCTGCTCGGGTGTGGAGGGAACCCAAGGCCACGTGGAGGCCAGCTCCGGCGTCCCGGGGCGTCGTGGTTTGCGGTTTTCGACAAAGCTGCTGGCTTTTCTGGTTCTAAAAGTGGCTGCGGCTGTGGGGGAATGCCAAGGCCTGAAGCCAGTGCAGGCGGGTGTGCGTTTCGCCCCCGGGCCGGCACGTGGGTTTCCCTACTGATCAGCCCGGGTGCAGGAGGCCCCTTATCTTTTGGGAGTGTCCCAGGTTTGGAGCCAATGCAGTGCAGGCCACTCTGCCTTCGAGTGCCTCATGCCTGGAACCTCCCCGTTTTTCTGAGTATTTCCCTCAGGGAAATTGCGAACTTACCCTTCCTAAAGTTTGGAACAGCTGCCTCTTTAGACATTTTCGCTAGTTAGGGCAACACCTGTGGCTCAATGGGTAGGGCGCCAGCCCCATATACCGAGGATGGTGGGTTCGA
>CAUYQV010155672.1:0-15476 GCA_963574575.1 Galagoides demidoff | reverse complement strand
CCAAAAAATGGCCGGGCGTTGTGGCGGGCACCTGTGGTCCTAGCTACTTGGGAGGCGGAGGCAGGAGACTCGCCTGAGCCCAGGAGTTGGAGGTTGCTATGAGCTGTGATGCCATGGCACTCTACCCAGGGGGATAGCTTGAGGCTCCGTCTCAAAAAAAAAAAAAAAAAAGAAATATAAGCTCATGTTAAGAAAGATATCACAAAACAAACAAGAAACAAAGAACTGTGAGTGAGAGTTGAGGGAGACTCTCAGAGTTCAGATGTGGACAGCATCAAATACAGAAGATAAAATTAAGTATGGTCAATATTTTAAAAAGAAAACATTGGAAACTTTGTACAAGGTGCAAGGCAACTTTTAAAAATGGTCAGTCTGATTTGAAAAAGAACAAATACAGGCAGACCTCATGTTACAAAAATCTGACATATGACTCACATGAACAGAGGCTATTACAGGTAATAGGTAAATGTACCTGTTCCAACTTACATACAAATTCAACTAAAAATAAACCTACAGAGTCTATCTTGTTTGCAACCCAGGACTTCCTACAGGACATCTGAAATGAAAAATGTAGCAAACAAAAACACAAACCTGTCGGAGGTTCAGTAACTCATTAGACACAGCTAAGGAGAGAGCAACGACTGACAGGATCCAGAAAGGGCAGAGTGAGGAGGCTCATCAGGCAGGGCCTCCCAAGGAGGGGGTCAAGAGAGCAAGGCAGGGACAGTATCGGAAGAGGTCATGGCTGAGAATTTTCTAGAACTGCTAAAAGACATCAATCCACACACTAAGACTCTCACAAAATACCAAACAGCACAAAAAGAAAAATGAAAGCAAGAAGATAAATGCATGTCTAGACACATTGTAGGAAAAACAAAATACTATAGCAAGGCCTTAAAAGCAGCAGAGGGAAAAGCTTTCCCACTGGTGAGTCCCCAACAACTGCAAACCCCGCTTTCCTTCCAGAGGCCTCCAGTGTGCCTCCAAGACTATTATTTCTTGTGTGGAAGCCAAGTGTTCACCTGCCACCCTCCCCCACACAGTGGCAGTAGTACAAGACACACACGTGTTTACAGAAGCTCAGCCAGAAGGTCACAAGCTCACACATGTGTTTATGGAAGCTCAGCCTGTAGGTCCCAAGGCTCCAGGTGCCTGTGAGCTCTCTCCAAACTGAAGCCTCCTCCTGGCTATTCAAGGGGCTCCTTGCTGGGATATCCAACACCCATTATGCATGTGTGTCCTGCAGGCAGTTATCCCTATATAGGGAGAAATCCACCTAGAAAAAGAAAATTTTGCCTCTGAAGTTAGTGATCAGTGACACCAACTTGACAGCCTCAACTCAACAGCCAGAGCTGGAACGGGTAAGACCTGCCCTAGACGTCCTCCTTACGGGTCAGTGCAGTCTGTGCCATCAATGATACATCCTGCTACACCCAGATTAATGCCTCAGGCCAAGAGGAAAGGTCAACAGAAGGAAATATCAGGGAAAGCCACCTGACTCCCTCAGGCAGCTTTGATGGTTTAAAGGATTTCCTCAGGTGGTTGGGTCCAGGACCCTCAGGGCCTGGGTGAGGGACATCTTGCCAGTTGTCTTCATTCTGCTGGTGTTCTGTGAATAATCATGCTCATTAAATGTTGCAAGAGACAAACTGAGTGGATTTGACCAGCCTTCATTACGGTCAACAGAATGGTAATCTCATGGTAAAATCTGCCAGAAGCCAAGCTGGTGTGGAACAAGGGCTGGATATTACCAGAAAACAATTCTCTAGGCCCTCTTATGTTTCTACACATCTTGTGAGCAGACTCACTCATTGCCTCTGTTCTGGATTATTATCTCAAGATGTCTGCATAGCAAATAGCCTTGCAAAATAAACACAGTGTTTCCCTCTGAAGCAAATGATAGCTCCCTCCAGAACAAAGGGCAGACATGTTTACTACCCATCATAAAAGATTTGGGTTCCCTAAACTCAGGGTTCCTAGAATTCAACCCACGGCATGCACAAATACCCATCTGGGTCCAGCTGCACCTGAGGGGCACTTGGGGCAAGGAGAATGGACACAAATATGCTGGTGCTTGTGATGCCTGTTTTCCTGTGAGTAATGAACAAAGTCTTTTGATTAACCCAGGACTCCCATGTCTTCTGCCAGCACCCATAAAACTGGGCAAGCTAAACTACTAGCTTGCAAATAGGGCAAAATCTCAGACCCTTCACAGTTCTTGGCACAAACAAACAAAAGGAACATGCAGTAAAAAATTTAAAGAGGCAATTCACAGAAGAAAAATCAGAAAAGCCAATAAATATGTCAAGTAGATGCAAACTGGAGCTCCAGCGAGACATCACTCCACATTCCCTGTCTGACAAAAACAAAGCCTCACAGGGTCCAGTGTTGGTGAGAACAAATAGGCACAATCCCTCTGGGAACAGTGTGGCCTTCCAGTGCAGCTGAAGACATGTGCCCACACCCTGGTGAGAGCTTTCCTGGGGCATTCCAGTGAATCTCCTGAACACACGCATCAAAAGACCCAAACGGATTTATGATGGGAGCATCTTGCAAAATATTTAAAGCAAACCAGATGTCTACCAATAGGAGAAAGCACACTTATCTTGTGGCATAAGGGTGAAGTAATATGGGTGAATGTTAGAAACACAGTGAAAAGTGAAGCAAGTTGCTGAAGAACATAGGTATTGTGACCCCCTCCTATAAAGATTGAAAACACATAAAATAAAAATTTTTTAGGAACACACATACATGAGGAAAAACACAGAAAAGCACAGAAATGATGACCACAATTGTGGGTAGTGGTGATGTCTGAGGACAGGTGGGGGGTGCCCTGGGGCTGGTACCCAGGGACATGGAGGTGAGGGGACAGTGCTGCTTTATCTGGGTGGTGAAAACACAGGCACCCACTGGATTCAGATAATTCATAATACCTCATGTATATGTCCCAAATATTTTCTTGAATCTATAGTCAATATTTAATAAATGGTTTTGAATGGGATCCCAGCACCAAAGTAGCACAGTGCGCTAATGCCAGCGCACTTACCTTAAAAGCAGGTGCCAGCAGGAGGCTGGGGAAGGGGTTCTCCAAGTGAATCGCCACATTCTAGAGTCACAACTCCAAACACTTTTGATAGAACCTTGTGGCATATTTATCCAGCATTTATAAAACATTTTAGGATTAAAATACATTGATGCTCTGCAACACTGATTCCTGAATCAAGAACAGTGTCCACTTGAAATGCTGCTCTGCGAGGTGTTAGGAACAGAAGGAACCATGAACGCCACCCTAGCACTGCAGAGCCCAGGGACATCAGCACAGGTCTGCAAAGGGCCCTGCCATCCCTGAGGCCCCAGGTTTCTAAACAAACTCCACTTGCAGCTGCTGCAAGGGAGAGGGATTCACTGCACCAGCCTTGTGCCTCCTGGGCTTATGAAACAGAGATGACACGTGAACCAAGACAGACATACCTTCCGCAGCTATAGGGCCTGCTCTAAAGATTCCGCCTTATTGGAAACTTGCTATTGTAACATACATTGGCAACACCCTCATTTTAACTATGTTCAAGTTTGGGTATGGGAAGGTGGGGAGAGATCCACAAACCCTGGCCTTCCAATGCAGTTGAAGATGTCTGTCCCACGCTACATCCTACATGTTAACAGGTTCACAGACCCATGATTCTTTTATGTCATCCATGGAGACTTTCAGGAATCACAGCATTTCACCTTGAGAAACATTCTCCATAAAATGCAAATAAATTGCCTCAAGCAGTAGTGATCTTAATATGATTTAGAAATGTTTAGCCCCACAAATCTGTGTCATTGTTTGACTTTTCTTTATTAAGTCCTTAAAAGGCTAAAACAAAGAACCATTGTCACATGACAGAATTTACATGCTGGAATTCCTAAATCTACTGAGATTTCTTCAGGAAGCTGGTGAAGCGAGCAGCCATCCCTCAGTGCTACCAGGGCAGATGTCCATGCTTCCCTGGGTGTCCACCAAAACATCTGATCAATTGTTCACTTTATCTAACAACATTTGCTAATTTTTCTTGGCTTTTGTGTGCTTTCAGGTTTTTCTTTTTCTTTCCTTCTTTTTTTTTGAGACAGAGTCTCACTTTGTCACCCTGGGTAGAGAGCCATAGCATCACAGCTCACAGCAACCTCAAACTCTTGGGCTTAAGCGATTCTCTTGCGTCAGCCTCCTGAATAGCTGGGACTATCAGCACCCACCACAACGCCCAGCTATTTTTTGGTTATACTTGTCATTGTTGTTTGGCAGGCCCCAGCTGGGTTTGAACCCGCCAACTCTGGTGTGTGTGGCTGGAGCCCTAGCCACTGACCTATAGGTGCCAGGCCCTTTTAGGTTTTTCTACGGTCCCATAATCATAAGTTTTTGGACAAACTTGGCTTTTGTCATTATGCTCAAACGAAAGAATCGCACCACTCCCAGGGCCAGGACCAGTGCTATTCATCTCCTGTTCTTTGTTGCATGTTCGGAAGCTTTTAAAAAAAGCCAAGCAGAACTATTCATCTTTCCTCCCCTTGTGCCTACAGGCAACTGGATTGTGGTTTATTTAAAACCAATATAATTACATAGGCAGGCAGAAGAAAGAGTGCATGCCTGTGCCCTGCCTGGGAAGGTACGTTCTAGAGGTATCTCCAAAACCTGAGACTATCCACACCACGTGCTCCACCATTATGTTCTTTTTTTCTAACTGCTGACCCTTTAACAATTAAATCATTTAATTACTTCATAACTATTTAAATATAGCAAAGATGTCCATAAAGAAAAAAAGTTGCCCACCCACCAAAATGTCTTCAGTGCTTAGCCTTAAAACCATATGATAGAATAAGAACCACACACAGCTTACTGGGAAGTGTGGGTGGGGGGTGAAGCTTACTGGGAGTGAGGCGTAGATTGTGTGACAATCTACAAATGAAGTGCAATGATAATTTCCAGTCTCTCCAGCCTCCCACTTAGAGACTGGTCCAAGCTTAAACAGAGCCTCAGGCAAGAGACATATACCTATCAGCACCGCAGGGTCGTCCTCCTTCCAGCACCAAAATCCCTGCACTGAGCGTAATGATGTAGTTTAAAAAGCCTTTTATACTTTCTGCTGAGAATTCTCCATCTGTCTATCTGCAGTTTATCTAAGTTCAGACTTTGAGTCAGAGTCTTCATCAACAGATCTCTAAAGGCTCTCGTGTATTTCAAACTTAAGAAGACAGGCTGAGTGTGCCAGGCTAGTTTCACCTGGCACACCCTTACCTTGGTCGGACAGATGAAGGTCCGACCATGAATAGTCTCTAACTGCTCCCAGGAAATCAAAACCCTACACAGTTCCAAGGCACAGGCCCCTGGTGATTTAGACGAAGCAGGAAAATTTCACAAAAGTTCCTAAAGCTCACGAAAACAGAGGTGCCACGGACTGACAAGCAAAGTAGGGTGAAGGCCGGGATGGCCTTTCAGCTTCGGACCAATTGACCAGACCCAGGACCTCCCACACTCCCCAAGGAGCAGATGTGAAGCTCTTGAAGTTTGCATTTCCAATAAGAAAGAGGAGAAGGAGATACGTAATTTAATTATTTCTATTTAAGTGCTACAAAAAATGTCCACAGAGACAGAGTTACCCACCCTCAGAAGCATTTTGGACCTAGCTCACAGGGTAACAAGGACAATGCTGTTCTTATTACCCTTGTTCTTCTGCTGTCTACGTTTTCAGAAGCAACAAACAGCGCAGATCACAAGAATTTGTACTAGGCTGTCTATAAGCCTGGAGGCAGGAGGGAGCAGAGAACATAACAGTGGGGGCTGACAGACATGGCCACCCCTTCAGGACAGCCCCATGTCCCCAGGGCAGGCTGTGGGTGTAGTGTAGGTGGGATGACTTGTTAATCAGACCCACACAACAGGCAGGGCCTGGATCCAGTGCTGCCTAGGCCCTTCCCTGCAGTTCAGACCCTAATTAGTTTAAAGAAATTGCTGCTGTGCCGCCAGCGGCTGTGGTCGAATTTGACACACTGCACTCACTGTCTGATAATCCAGGGCATGGTCTCCAAAGTCCAAAAGGCAGTGAGAAAATATAGGATGTTATTCTCAGAGAAATGTATAAAATCACCCAAAAGCATTTTATTTTTTGGTATTTGTGGCAAGTAAACTATGTTGCCAAATTTATTTTTAAGCAAAATTTGATACTCATAGTACACGTATTACAGCCATTGGGAATGTGACTACTAACACCCAAGACAGTATTTAACCCTAGTAAGCAATCCTCCCCCAAACCAGTGGAATATTTAAAGCTAAACACGAATGCAGTCATTGTTAACCAGTGGTGGAAGGAGGCAGAACACAGGAAAAATCAATCTCTAGTCTTCTCAAATTAAATACAGCAGCCGTTACAGTCTAAGGCTATTCAAGAGAGAATTGATCAAGTGGGCTGACACAGGACTAGAGAGCACACGACGTCAGTCAGCACCTCTGAGAGGTGCAACTCGGCATGTGAGCATCAGAAGCAGGCAAACCAGCAAGAGCATGACGCACACTCAGAAGCAGCGAGGCTGAAAGCAACCCTCAGGGATTCCTGCTCCTGGAACTCAGGGAACTCAGGGTAGACCCATGTCCCCTGGGACATTCCCATTTTAAGACATTTGCTATCAAAGCTGCTCCTACAGGACAAACAAGGCCATGAACAATTAAGTGACTATTAAGTATGTGTGGATCCACAGAGACCATTTATCATGACCTGGGGGAGGTTTGGTTTAGTTGGGTACTTCATGCCACCCAAGAGGTGTGTGGCTGAGCTAAAGTACGTCTGCATGTCCTTATCAACCTGTGTCCACCCTGCAGGCCCAGCACCAAAGACAACCATCTGAACACTTTCAAAAAGAAAATTACACTTAAAAACAAAACATTGCCTTTGCTTCCACCCACTTTAAATGAATTAAGCAACACAAGTGCCCTCATTAGAGACTTCATTTCCATGCACAAAGGCATGTACCTCACCAAGAATGTCAGCCCACATGTGCAGAGCCCCAGATGTGGAACATCTGGCCCAATGCCAGGGACACTAAAAACAAATTTCTTGAGGAGGCTCCTGATTCAGTCTGATTTGGGGGGTTATATGGCAAAGAGGTTGGGAGTTTTGACTCCTCAGAGTTGACTCCTGCAAGCTGGCACATCCCAACAAAGGCCACCCTGGGGGCTGTCCTGGCACAGATATTTCCAAGGTGTCTAAACTTTTTTCTTCTTTGCCATACACTGGAAGAATAAGAGTAGTTTGGGACTACACATTAAATACACAAACACTAACAAAAGTTGATGAGCATAAAAATGGCCCGTGCATAATTTTCAAAATAAACACCACCACAGGTAAACCAAACAGTCGTCAAATCATCTGCCTGTGGCAGGACACCCCTGACAGCACTTCCTGTCAGGGTTAAAACCAATCACTGCCTTTCTCATCTCAAAACTTACAAGTTAGCTCTACAGGGAAATTTTACCCATCAGAAAAAGACGACAGAATTCATAATATATATTTCCTCTACCCATAATTTTCAAGGAACATACCATTTTATAGAAAACTTATAACCTATGTGATTATCTTTGAGCACGTTTTTCTTTCCCTTTTCAGAAACAGGATTAAAAAGCTTAGGGAGAAGGGGCCTTCTGGACCTGCCCAGCTCCCTCCTCTTCCTCCCAGATTCCTTATGGACCTTACCACAAGAACACAAGAACACAGGACCCACAGTGTTGTGGAGACCTGACCCTAGCTCGTAGGACTGCTCCAGGAATCACTTCCATCTCCCCGACCTCAGTGTAGTGGCCTTTCTTCAGAAGGTCTGAATGTAATTCCAATTCCATTTCTCTGAGCAAATGAAAAGGTCTCCTCAGCACCATCCCCACACCTCTTTCTTGGTTCTGTGTGTGTAGTTTTTTGTTTTTTTAAGTTTTCTTCTTACTCCTCATACAAACCACATTAATCCCATAAATGCTTCAACTCTACTTCCCCAACCTTTAGGCCATCCTCTCGCTCCTGTTCTCTGCATCAGGAAAGCTAACCAGCTGTCTCTGCACTTTAATTGTCTTTGTGACTTTCTTTGCAACTCTGTCTAAAGAACTGGCATCATAGAACCAAATAGTTTTAGAGTTGAAAGAGATCTTGTAAAAGTTATCTGGCCTATTCCATAAGAGAGACTGAGGTCTGCAAGAGGCTGTGTGATGTGCAGGAGCCCCTCATGACTGCTGGGGCTTAACCATCATGAGTCCCAATTCCCAGAAAATATATCACCTCTCTCGTTCAAGTCCTAACCATTTCTAGGCCATCCTAGCTTTACCCAGATCAGATATAAAAGCACTTTAGTGACCATCACTTAGTTAAATAACAATTGTCCCTGAGCAATGTGACTCACATTCCCGTTAATAAGACTTACCCACACCTTAGGGATACGATGGCCTCAGTTCAAGATCACAGTAAAGTGAATCGCACAAACTTCCTCACTTCAAGTATATATAAAAGTTATGGTCATAGTTACTGCATTCCATTAAGTGTGCAATAGCTTGTCTTAAGTATATACATTAATTTTAAAATTGCTAAAAAAAAAAATGCTAGCAATCACCTGAGCCTTCAGTAAGTCCTAATCTTCTCGCTGGTGGAGGGTCCTTCCTCAACACTGATGCTGCTGGCTGACCAGGGTGGTGGCTGCTGAAGGCTGGGCTGGCTGTGGCAGTTTCTTAAAACAAGACAACAGTGAAGTTTGGCACACTGACTTCTCCTTTCACAAGATATTTCTCTGTTGCTTGCAACACTGTCTGACAGCATTTTTCCCACAGTAGAACTTCTTTCAGAATTAGAGTTAGTCCTTTCAAACCCTGCTGCTACTTTATCAGCCACGTTCATGGAATACTGTAAATCCGCGGTTCTCAACCCTTGGGGTTTGAACGACCCTTTCATAGGGGTCACCTAAATACATCCTGCATATCAGATATTTACATTACGATTCATAACAGTAGCAAAATCACAGTCATGAAGTAGCAAGGAAAATAATTTTATGGTTGGGGGTCACCACAACATGAGGAATTGTATTAAAGGGTCGCAGCATTAGGAAGGTTGAGAACCACTGTTCTAAATCTTTTGCTGTAATTTCTAGTGTTCACAGATGGAGCAGGAGCAGATCTGTCTCAGGAAACCACTTTCTTCTCATCTGTTCCAGTGTCATCCCGAGACTGCAGCCCTTCAGTCCCACCTTCAGGCCTCACTGCTTATTCTGGTCCTCTTGCTATTACTCCCAACACACAGCCAGTCCTTTCCTCCACCGAAGTTTAAACTCCTCAAAGTCATCAATGAGTAATGGAATCAACTTATTCCAAACTCCTGTAAATGTTGACCTCTTCCTATAAGTCATGAATGTTCTCAGTGGCATCTAGAATGGTGAATCCTTTCCAGAAGCTTTTCAGTTTATTTTGCTTAGCTCTATCAAAGGAATCATTACCTATGGCAGCAGCAGCCCAGGAAATGTATTTCTAAAATAATAAGACTTGGAAGTCAAAATGTCTCCGTGACCTGTGAGCTGAGAGTGGGTGCTATGTCGGCCAGGGGCTGTGGGTGGGTGCTGTGTCGGCCAGGGGCTGTGGGTGGGTGCTGTGTTGGCCGGGGGCTGCGGTGGGTGCTGTGTCGGCCAGTGGGTGCTATGTCAGCCACATGAGGAATGACATTCTTCTCCTTGCATGTTTCCATTAGAGCCCTTGGTAACCAGATACACTTCCAATAAGCAGCAACATTTTGAAAGGAATATTTTTTCTGTTTTTTTGAGCTGTAGGCAGAGTATGTCTAGTATAATTCTTAAGCGTTCTAGCATTTTTGGAATAGTAAGTGAGTACTGGCGCCAACTTAAAGTCACTGCCTGCATTTGCTCCAGGTAAGAGTCAGCTCAGGCACTGCCTTCTCTCAATAGGAAAGTCCCAGACGGCATCTTCTTCAAAGAAGGCTGTTTAGTCTATGTGAAAATCTGTTGTTAGCATTGCCACCTTCACTAATTACCTCAGCCAGACCTCTGGATAACTTGCTGCAGCTTCTACATCAGCACTTACAGCTCCACCTTCGCCTTTTATGTCATGAAGAGAGCTTCCTTCCTTCAACCTTGGCTGGCATCCAGCTTCCTCCTGCAGCCTCCTCACTCTCCAGAGTCAGGGACTTGCTCTAGATTGGACTCTGAATTGGGGAATGTTATGGCTTGTTTGATCTTTTATCCAGGCCACTCAAACGCTCTTCAGTAACGCTGTTTTGTTTCTAATTATTTGTGTGTTCACTATTTTCGTGAAGTCTCTATCCTTTTTTTTTTTTTTTTTTTTTTTGCAGATTTTGGCCAGGGATGGGTTTGAACCTGCCACCTCCAGCATATGTCAGCATCCTATTCTTTTGAGCCACAGGCACCGCCCTCTCTATCCTTTTAATTACCTTCAAGAACTTTTCCTGGGTGGCGCCTATGGCTTAATGAGTAGGAAGCTGGCCCCATATACCGTAGGTGGCAGGTTCAAACCTAGCCCCAGCCAAACTGCAACAAAAAATAGCCAGGTGTTGTAGCAGGCACCTATAGTCACAGCTACTTAGAGGCTGAGGCAAGAGAATCGCCTATGCCCAAGAGCTGTAGGTTGCTATGAGCTATGATGCCACAGCACTCTACCGAGGGCCACAAATGAGACTCTGTCTCTTAAAAAAAGAACTTTTCCTTCGCGTTCACAATCTGAGTGAAACCCCTAGCATGACAGATGAAGATTGCTGCTCCACATGGCACAGTGTGTGGCGCCCTGGACAGTCACAACAGCAACATCAAAGATGCTCACAGAGCTCCACAGCACATATTACACGTCTGAAATATTTCGAGAACTACCAAAATATGACACAGAGACACAAAAAGAGTGTGAGCTATTGGGAAAATGGCATCTACAGCCCTGCTCACTGGAAGGTTGCCACAAACCTTCAACGTGTGAGACTCACAGTGCCTGAGAAGCACGTGAAGCAAAGCAAGATGGAGGAGGAGCCGGGAGGCATCACTGTGAGTGCACAGGGCTTCACTCCCAGCAGGCCTCTCCGTGACTGCCCTGCACTGCTGTCACGCACACACACACACACCCCGGGGAAACATGTATGCTACTTTACAGACAAGAGTCATCAAAAGAGGAAAGTGACTAAGAAAAATGGACATGCAGTAAAGAAACATAAAGTAGCAATCCTGGAAGTGAACTTGGAGTCTGCTATCAATGGACAGGGCCTGCTGGAGACAGCCTCCTCCTGTGTGGCCTGCAAAGGGGTAAGGGGTTAGGGGAGAGGGGTGGTGTGGCCAGAAGAAAGGAAGTGGGAGAAGACCCCACATTAGAGAGGCTCTGAGCTGGTTCACAGCACTGAAGCACAGGACAGGATGTCAGAGGCTGACCCAGATGCAAGGGGGCAGGGCCATGCTCAGAGTGCAGGTGCACTCCCCCCACTGTGGGCTGCAGGGAGGGGTGGCCAGCAGCACTCTGCACCCTGTAAACATCACACCCAATTCTCAGGGTCTCTAAACTCTCAAATATTAGCTCTGCTGCTATTCACCATTCCCTATCCACTGAAAATCTCCTTTTCACTGTTGGGAGAATCTGACTTAGGCTCAGCCTCTGAGTAACAAGCTCCTGCTGCCTAGAAATTAAGAGACATTTTTATGTTTCTTCATTCAGAAGAAATCCCCATTTCTTGGAGTCCCCTGATGAAGGGATCAAGTAACTTATCCAAATCACACAACAGAGCTGGGACCTGAAGCTCTCCCAACTCCAAGCCCCCTCCCTTGAGCCCATACAGCTATCCTCAGTGAGAGTGACGGTGCCTTTTCCTAAGGAGACATCCCCACATCGGAATCATAAACCCCAATGGCTTTAAGGTTGGGGATGGGGCATGTCCATGGAAACACTTGCCTGGGACCAAACTAAGGGCAGCAATGCGAAGCCCATGGATCCCTTCACAGACAAGAAAACGTTTTCTACAAATACACACAGAATGAAGCCTCTATTTACTTACTTCACTTGTGCAACTGTTCACTTAAAGACAGTGGATATTCTTAAAAGCTATGGTCTCCATCTGGTAAATACTGCTATGAATAGCACACATGTGGCCCTTAATTTACACCTTAAAAGCACACAAGGCTCCTAGACTCTGTAGTCACCATTAGTGACACTTTACATCCATGAAAAAGGGGACATGTCTTGTTTGAATATGGATCTGGTGCTCAAGCCTATATTTCTGAGAGGTGAGTGTCACTGACGGGTAAAGGAAAGGACAACCTGGTTCAAGTATCGGCTCTACCACTTGTCACCTGTGAGATTCTAGGAGCATCACGCGACCTCTCTGAGCCTCATTTCCTCAGCTATAGGATGGAGCTAGTAGTTACACCTAATTTATGGGGTTATGGTGAGGACTAAATGAGCTCATTTATGTGAAGCACCTAGGAGAAGGCTCAGCACTCCTCAGACAGCTATGAAGTGTTAGCCGTCACTGCTAACACTGCTACTGAAAAACAGAATTCTATAAATATAACACAGCCACATTATAGAAAGTGGAGATCAGATCTGATTACCCTTGTCATAACTACTCTCATGATTATTTCTTCTGAGTCAATTTTTAAATAGTTAGTTGAAAAAAGTCAGCCACAGTTTTTCCTTTCTCATCCTTTGCCTGATGCAGAGCCCAGAAAGGCTCCCAGAATGAAACAAAGAAGGATTCAGCCAGACGCACAAGTTGGGGTCGCCGAGCTCTCCCACCACCCTGCACCCCACAGGGGCTTCCTCCATGCTACACTCAGCCGTGTTCCTCTTCCACAGCAAGAAGCCTCTCCTGGTCCTTTGTTCCCATTCCCCTTCAGATCTGTTTCCTTTATCTGATATTTGAAGTACAAAAACACAGATGATTTTTTAAAATGTCTCAATTTCTACTTAGAGTCTTACTTAGGAGAAGAGACCAGCACACACATCACCATGTCCTTCAATGCCTGGTGGTGGGGAGCACGGCACCTGCTGGCATGGCAGCAGGCAGTCACGGTCTGTGAAAGGGTTTTTTTTTTTTTTTGTAAGAGATAGATTCTCACTTTGTCACCCTTGGTAGAGTGCTGTGGCATCACAGCTCACAGCAATCTCCAACTCTTGGGCTTAAGTGATTCTTTTGCCTCAGCCTCCAAAGTAGCTAGGACTATAGGCATCTGCCACAATGCCCAGCTATTTTTTTGTTATAGTTTGACTGGGGCTGGGTTTGAACCCGCCACTCTCGGTATATGGGGCCAGTGCCCTCCTCACTGAGCCACAGGCGCTGCCTGCGAAAGGGTTTTCTAAAGCCACATAGAACAGAGCTACTGCTGAAGCCCAAGTGCTGTATTTTTCTATGACACCACTGATAAATTAAATGCCCTTAGCATCAATCTACATTATTCAGGAATACAGGTTGTAAAAACTTTATCACACATGTAATCCCAGCACTCTGTGAGGCTGAGTTAGGTGGATTTGTTGAGCTCAGAAGTTCAAGACCAGCCTGAGCCACAGTGAGACCCCATCTGTAAAAATTGCCAGGCATAGTGGTGGGCGCCTTTAGTCCTAGCTACTCTGGTGCTACTCAGTTGAGCCCAAGACTTTAAGGTTGCTGTGAGGTCTGATGCCACGGCACTCTACCGAGGGTGACAAAGTGAGACTCTGTCTCAAAAAAACAACAACAACAAAAATCCTTTATCACTTAATAGAGTTGACAGTGGCCACAGTGAGACTCTGTCTCAAAAAAAAACCAAACTTTATCACATATCATCATTTGATAGAGTTGATAGTGGCCACAGAAAAGCCACAGGAGATGGAATTTACATGGGTGCCTGTTAATACAAACAGGTAAATGTGACTACTTCCTGCTGCTCCCTCCACCACCACCACCCCTACCCCTCACTCCCCCACCCCCTCACCCCAGTTCTTGAGCATTTCCTCCTCAAATTCTATCACAGCAGGTATTTCCTGCATTTTTCCTGACCTGCAACAACTGGGACCACAGCTTGTGGATGTGAGCAAGGCTGCTTCACGGGTGGCCACACAGAGCTGAGAGGCTCCCCCCAGCTGAGCTCTCTCAGGCTAGGTGGGGAAAAGTTGAAAACCCACCCAGGAGCACCGAGAAGACCTGTTTGACAGGCGACCACTTCACATGCGGCCCAAACAGCTTTCCCAGCAGGTGGTCCTGCCTGGTCTCCACCTGTGCACACTGGGCAGCCACCCCATCCAAGGGTGAGGAGTGGCGGGCTTGGCTTGTTCCTTCTGCCATTGGCTGTGAGCTACTTTATCTTTTCTATTTATTTTTTCTTCTGTAAAGGGTCAACAAATGGTTAAGAATTAACTGGATAGGGCTGGGCATGGTGGCTCACACCTAAAATCGCAGCATTTTGGGAGGCCGAAGCAGGAGGATTGCTGGAGCCCAGGAGTTAAAGATCACAGTGAGATGGGCGGCGCCTGTGGCTCAAAGGAGTGGGGCGCCTACCCCATATGCCGGAAGCGGCAGGTTCAAACCCAGCCCCAGCCAAAACCTGCAAAAAAAAAATGATTACCAGTGAGTTGTGTGTACTCCAGCCTGGACAACAGAGGGAGACCCTATCTCTAAGATAAATGAAAAAAAGGAAGAAAGAAAAAAGGAATATATTGGATGGTCATATTATATACCTATAATCCCTATATACCTCAATACTTGATAGATTTTTTAAAAGTTTTTTATATTAAATCATAGCTGTGTACATTAATGCAATCATGGGGTACAATGTGCTGGTTTTATATACCATTTGAAATAATTTCATCAAACTGGTTAACATAGCCTAGTGAAGGTGCATTTCTTAGTTATTGTGTTCAGACATTTATACTTTACACTTAGTAAATTTAAAATGTACCCTTGTAAAATGCACCATAGGTGTGGTACCACTGATTACCACTGATTACCCTCCCTCCACCCATACTCCCTCCCTGACCCCTCCCTCTCCTCTTTCCCCTTCTTCTTTGGCTATAGTTGGGTTACAGCTTTCATATGAAAGCTATAAATTGGTTTCATAGTAGGGCTGAGTACATTGGATACTTTTTCTTCCATTCTTTAGATACTTTGCTAAGAAGAATATGTTCCAGCTCCATCCACATAAACATAAAAGAGGTAAAGTCTCCATCTTTTTTTAAAGCTGCATAATATTCCGTGGTGTACATATACCACAACTTATTAATCCATTCGTGGGTTGATGGGCACTTGGGCTTCTTCCATGACTTAGCAATTATGAATTGGGCTGCAATAAACATTGTGGTGCAAATATCTTTGTTATAATGTGATTTTTGGTCTTCTGAATATATACCTAGTAGAGGAATTGAAGGAAAAAATATGCAACGCTTCACAAATTTGCATGTCATCCTTACGCAGGGGCCACGTTAACCTTCTCTGTATCATTCCAATTCA
>CAUYQV010155671.1:0-25116 GCA_963574575.1 Galagoides demidoff | reverse complement strand
TTCTCCAGAGATGACCACTGTGACCAGCTTGGTGTATTCCCCTCCAGACATTTTACTGGCTGGTACAGATGAATGTGGAACATATGCATGGGTGCATGCTATCTCTTTCAAAATGGATTTATTCAATTTT
This sequence comes from Galagoides demidoff, assembly GCA_963574575.1. Classification (NCBI taxonomy): domain Eukaryota; kingdom Metazoa; phylum Chordata; class Mammalia; order Primates; family Galagidae; genus Galagoides; species Galagoides demidoff. The sequence goes on along the minus strand of CAUYQV010155671.1, from coordinate 24,986 downwards.
TTTTTTTTTTTGAGACAGAATCTCATTCTGTCACCCTGGTAGAATGCATGGCATCATCATAGCTCACAGCAACCACAGTCTCCTGGGCTCAGGCAGTCCTCCTGCCTCAACCTCCCAAATATCTGGGAATACAGGTGCACGCCACAATGCCAGGCCAGTTTTTCTATTTGTAGTAGAGATAGAGTCTCACTTTTGATCAGGCTGGTCTCTAAGTCCTAAGCTTAAGCGATCTTCCCACCTTGGCCTCCCAGAGTGCTAGAATTACAGGTGTGAACCACCTTGCCCAGCCAATTTATCCAATTTTTAAGATTCTAGGACTTAATACACATATATTAAAGACCTTCTCTTGTCGGTACATAAGTATTACCTCTTTCCCTTTAATAACAGAAATATTCTATTCTGTGGCTTCTATGATAATACCACTGAGAGCTTAATCTAAACCAGGTGCTAGTCTAAGTGTGAGAATTTTTTTTTTTTTGAGACAGAGCCTCAAGCTGTCCCCTTGGGTAGAGTCCTTTGGCATCATAGCTCACAGCAACCTCCAACTCCTGGGCTCAAGCGAGTCTCCTGCCTCAGCCTCCCAAGTAGCTGGGACCACAGGCACCCACCACAATGCACGGCTATTTTTTGGTTGCAGCTGTCATTGTTGCTTGGTGGGCCTGGGCTGGATTTGAACCCGCCACCTTAGGTGTATGTGGCTAGCGCCTTAGCCACTTGAGCCACAGGCGCAGAGCCAGTGTGAGTATATATTATACATAAACATACTCCCCACAACAGCCTTCTGAGGCAGGCAGGCACTACTATCACATTTTACAGATGAAGAAACTGAGGCATGTAAAACATTTAAAAATTTGACTAGCTACTAAGGTCAGAAACATGGTTTACTGTAATTTATGTAAATTAATATTTTAAAGTGTTTTCACTGTTACAGATACCCAGGTTCGTTGCGTATTTGTGGGTACATTTATGGGATGTATTTCTAGCATTAGAATTGCTGGATCAAAGAACATATTTCTTTGAAATTGTGTGCTTTTGTCCTTTTGTATTTGGGTATTAATTGGGTAGCAGGGTATGTCACGTCATTCCCAGGTCTTCTCCTGTCACTAAACAGCCTCTGATGAAACTGGTTGACTGACTCAGTCAAATGGGAAGTATATAAAGATATATTCAGACTGATGGATGTCACCCTCCCATAGCTAAAAATTTCTTCCTGGGTAGCCACACTGTGTTGTGGAAGAGAAACTGAGCTTTGAAGTTACAGAGGGAGGTTGCTAGGACTTGGCAGCTAATTCACAAACTCTTAACCCCACTGGTCAAGAATTTGGAATCACATCTATATGAATTGAGTTATACCCACATCCTTTGGTATCTCTTTAAGAATTAAGTTACTTAAACAGGTTGAAGCAAAAGGTGCTTAAATTATATCCAGTGAGTTTTCAAGCATCCTTAATAAAAAAAGCTATTTATACACATCAATTAGATGATCATTAAAATCACTCTCACCTAGTAATTGAAAGGTTTCCCAGGGGCTGCTGTGAGGCAGCACTTCGTCAAAGTGCTGGTCATTATTCTGCAAGTATTCAAGTTGTATACTGCTTTATGTGGTCTCTGATTGGTCTGTAATTAATTCCAGTGGATTCCCAGATGGAGGAGTGGTTTGTGGCATGGTCTTTTCCAGCTCTCTGGTTTCTTCTATCTCAATTTTAAGGAACTAAGCTTTCTCAATTTACTCAGTTGGAACTAAGTTATTTCTACACACTCATGTCTACTAAATCGATGGATATGCAGTTGGCACAGCGGGAAGGGCGGAGATTTTGGAGTTGGACAGTCTTGGATCCACAGTCTCCGGCTCACAGGGGAGTCCCACCAGCAAGGGCTCAGCCTGTCAGAGCTCAGGTCTGGGGCGCCTTTGGTTCAACTCCTGGCAAACAGGTTCGCCGTTCGCTGATGCCTCCCCTGCCCAGTGGGAACACCGTATTTGTACTTTATGAGACAGATTGACCTTGCCTTCATTCTACCATGGGAGGTAATCCAGATTCTGTCCCTTTTTTCTGTTTCAAGGGAAACATAACTTTGCATTGATTTCCTGTCACTAATCCTCTGATTTCAATGGGAACTACGTTTTGTTAGTAAAAACTCCAGGAATCATTTTAATATCCTCAACCTCTCCTGCTGCCTGTCTGTGCTGTGGATCCTTAGTCATCCACATTGTTCTTTTGTGGGTGACTTCTGAGGCTGTCCTGCCTTCATAACTGGATTCAAATACTGAACTGTTTATCCTTCAGACTGTTTATCCTTCAGAAGGGCTATATTAATTTATTGGGTTGGGGGGCAGAGGAAAGGAGAAGAGAGGTGTTCATCACTGTGATGCTCAAGGAACTGAACCGTCCTCCACCTAAAACTGGAGGATCTGACCTGAAAACTGATCCTGGGGAGTCACGCCTCTCTCCTTCCTCCATAGTCTATTTTAAAGGTTGTGCCTGTTTCCTAAACATTGGCAGTCATGTAATAGTAGCCTGTTATCCCAGGGACCATTTGAACTTGCCTTTGAGGTTTTTTTACCTTTACTGATCAAAATACAAAGAAAGATACAGGAAGAAATGAAAGCAAATAAAATAACATCTAACTCAAGATGTTAGAAAAACAAAATAAACCAAATTTAAAAAGGAATGAATTCATAAATAGGAGCAGAAATTAATGATTTGGAAAACAGTAGAATAATAAAACCAAAATCTGTCCTTTATACATGTAAATATGGACATTAGGCCATCTGAAGAAAATAGAAAAACAGCAGACATATACAAAATTAAGAAATTATATGGGAGGAACAAACTGAAGAAATTTAGACAATTACATAAGATATTGCTTTGTTCAACTCTTTGAGTAAATTTGAAATGAAACCTGAAGGAGACAGTTGACAAAGACTCAAAAGCAACCAAACTCAGTTTCACAAATAATCATCCAAAATCTATAAAGTCCTGGTTACTGCACTTGAGGCTGCTTTGTGGCAGTGACAGCCTTTTCACTCACATCTATGGGCTGCAGGGAAGAACCAAGCCTCGTGAACAGGACAAGCACTTACGTGGGTGACTGGTCCCCCTGGGCTCATCTGCACTCTCTCCTTCGCCCCTCTGGGTCAGGGCAGGTCAGATCTGAGGACGGGCAGCCAGAGAGGCTTAAGGCTCCTTTGTTTTAGATCCAGACAATGATTTCACTAATTATAAGAGAAAGGTCCCCATGGCACTGATGAAGTGCGTGACTTCACCCTTTGCTCTCCTGCATGTGTGGAATATCCAGAGCCTGCCTTTTCTTTGTCTTTTCTCATTGTTTAAGTGAACAGAATTCAATCTAATGAGCTCCAGCTATCCAGACAGGAGATAGGGCCCAGCGTGCTCTCCTGGCTGTCCCTTGGGCCTCCTGTCAAAGACATGCTGGAATTTACAGACATGTGTCAAGTGCTGCTATTTAGAGCAAAACCTTTGCTTCCAACAAAGGTTGATAGCGAAATAGTGCAGTTATGGATCAAACTCTGTTCCTTGACTAAATGTCCTATTTCTGAAAAATAAGAGTAGCAGTTGGTGTGGATTTTTTAACAGCTCTGTGCAGTTATTTTAGCAAGATTTCGTGGATAGACTTTATGTTCTCGAAGCTCTGCTTCATGATCAAGTCAGATCAGATTCAGTCTGTTAACTCGAAAGGAGAGAAGATAGGAAATGGATTTTAATGTATTAATATAAAACACGTTAAGTAAAGTATGAGGTATTCTTGCATTTCATATTACGGTGTTTATCTGAAGGTAAGCTAATCACGTTTCCAGTTCAGTCATTTCTTTATATCCAACGGGTTGTTTTGGAAATTTTAGAAGAACCATAACTCCTATGTGCTTTGTGAATCCAGGTAAAGCAATACAATTCATAGGTACCAATCAGTAATCACCAATCATTATCACATCCATCAGGGGAGAGAATTCATCAGTATTCAACTCACAGCTTTATTGAACCCTGACAAAGATTTGTGTGAGGTTCTATAAGGGATACAATGATTAAAAAAAAAAGTCAGCTGCAGAAACTAAAATCCAGTGGGGAGAGAAGTTCTGGAGTAGTTTAGACCAGCATGATTACTACTTCCTGTAGAAGGGACAGAGTGGATGGAGGCTGAGATAGAGTGATGTGTGGCTGGAAGATGTGTGTGTGTTTAAATATAAGTCAAGTCTTCGTGGATAATCAAGAGCAAACCAAATTTGTTAAAACCGAAGATCGCTGCTGTTGCTCTGTAGCCCACCAACAAGGAACGTGGGTGCCATGTCCAGGGGCCAAAGTGGCCTGGCCCACACGCTTATGAACGGCTCAGGCTTTCATTTGGCAGGAATATAACCAAAAAGAAAATTGCTTGGTTTGAAGTATGCGCTATATCCAGAAATGAATGCAGGGCTCTGATGTAAGCAAGTGTATCATTTCTGCTTATTTGGTAACAGGAACAGAATGTGTCTGTAGAATCACTATCCTTCTCATTCTAACTTTCCTCTTTTACCCAGCTCTGGCTCCATTCTTTTTTTATTAATAGTAGAATTTTGTGTTGTAAATACTATGTAATTTCACAAACACAGCAATTTTACAACTTTACAAATACATCTTCTGACTTCAGAGAGTTTCTCATCCTAACTTCAAGCTGTCACGGACTGTAGGCAGCAAGCGTTGTTGACTATCCACATCTTTTCCAGGCCCTGGAGGATCGTCCAAGCTCACTCCTTGTTGACCAGGGAGACAGTAGCAGCCCTTCCTTCAACCCCTCGGACAATTCCCTTCTCTCCTCCTCCTCGCCCATCGATGAGATGGAAGAAAGGAAATCCAGCTCCTTAAAGAGAAGACAGTAAGACAGAAATGTTTTCATTCTCCTTGTTGTCTGGGTTCCTTCTTGTCTTTGTCACCTTCAGAAACATGACCAGGATTCATCTCTGAATTAGCACAGTGGCATCTGCAGGGTCTCTCACTGAGTACATTGTCCCTGTGTGTGTAGGCCCTTGGGGCCTCAGGAGGGCACAGTTTCTCTTGTCTTACTTGTGTATTATACTTTATAAGAGTGACACTAGACAAAAGTGTCTTCTGTCAGTTTGGTAAGGGACCCTACACTTCTTATTATATTATCTAGTTGTAAAAGAAAAAAAAGTAACCTAAAATTAGAACCAGTCTCAGAAACTTGAATGTATTTTGAATGTGCCTTGGTGGTAGTGTTTCTTTGTTTTAGTAAAGCTGCTTATGGTAAAAGAGTCCTGAACATTGTACAGAAGGGTTAAAGTTGTCTTTGGCGAAGAGGCAAACTTGTAAGCCACATGAGGACAGAGACTGGCTTTATGCAGTGTCTTGACCCAGTAGCCCAGGTACTGGGCACAAGGGAGGTGCCAGAGTGATGCTGGTTGACTGAATGAACAGGTGAATGGCCCTTTGCAGAGCTATTGAGGTCGCTTGCTACACAGATCAAGTGATTATCTGATTATCTTCTATTACCTGAGTAGCCTTAAATAGTTGCAAAACCTTACAAACAAATACTTACAAGTGATGTAATCAGATCCAAAGCTTTAAACATCTGATTGAAAATTGTTCTTGTATATCCAATGAAACTTAAAATGACTTAATATTCTTTTTTAAAGCCACTTCCTTTAATGCCATGGGCTTTATAAGAAAATGTCTAAGCTTCTCTTTCTTGGCCAGAATCCAGTAGGGTGAGATCACCCTGATTGCACTCATGCACATGTGCCTAAGTGTTTCGACCTCCAGAGCTCTCCTAGGTCATCCACTTAAACCTGTAAGTGATTTGGGATGTTCAAGAATTTAAAGGCCCAGTTGTACAATTTGATAGATTACTGTCCTGTCAGGATAGACTCCTTTTACCCTGACAGAAGCAAAGGTACAAAGAGTTTGGATTATAACCACTACTTTTCCTCTCTTTTCAGCTATGTTTTGCAAGAATTAGTGGAGACAGAACGTGACTATGTACGAGACCTTGGCTATGTGGTTGAGGTGTGTATTTTCAGAGATTTATTAACCTAGTATTATCCCTAAGAGTTGTCCAAAGAAGTATCACTTTAGACCAGGGGTTCTCAAACTTCTTAAACAGGGGGCCAGTTCACTGTCCCTCAGACCATTGGAGGGCCGGACTGCGGGCCCAGGATGAGTCGGCTGCTAAGCAGGACAGGCAACGGTGGCAAAAATACCCGGCGGGCCGTAGTTTGAGGATGCCTGCAGACATTTTAACAGTGATTCCCTCTCCATAGCTTTGCAAACATTTTTGACAAAAAACTAACAGTCTTTCTGAAAAATAATTTAGCCAGTTATCTTAACCACCTATACCACTTGCAAATGCCGCTTTTTTGCATAGTACCATATCTTGACATCATCTTTTTTTCAACAATTAAGTTTTTAAACAAATATATGCAATTATTAATTAGATGAGAGTCTTGCTTCGATTTCACAGGAGTGGATATTAGTACAGAAAGGAAAACATTGTTGACTGAAAGAGTTCAGTGTAGCTCAGCTGTGAATTCACTTCCTTCCTGAATCTACCAAGTTCAGGGGTGATCTACGGCTATGCCAAGCCAAGTGCTTCCAGTGTTACAGCTTACCATATGTCACCATTTTCACTGACTAAAAGTTGCTGGGCACTGTGTAGCTTTAGGAAAACAACTGTCTTTGTACAGGGTCAAGAGCCATCTCTAGGCAAACCCTGCCAATAAGTTCACGGCACAGTCATATTAATAAACTCAACTCATCAAAAAGCTATTTTTATAACATAAAATTTCATCGTTTATTCTTTCAGTTTTGCAAAAACAGAGGGTGCCCAAGGAATATATGCACATTTTAAGAAAAGAAAAAACTATTCAAATGGTAATACTCAATATATATATTGATGACATTTGCTGTCTCATATATTATAGGGTATATCTCTCATAATTGCAGAAGTCAAATGTGAACTTAAGTATTACAATTTTAAAATAATTCTTTCCTCTCTTAAAATGTGTCTACATTTTTGGTACCATTTGTCTATAAAGGACAATACTTTTGGGGTGCATATCCCATTAAAAGTCACAGCTATTAACATTACAGTTAACTGTGTGACATAAAAAATTTAACACACTAGATTTGTCTACAGTCATTAACAATAAGTCACTTGAATAGTTAAGAGATTCTTGAATAGTTAAATAGAACTTATAAACCACATTTTAACAACATATTTAATCAACTGTTTTTAAAAAATAAGTTTATAAGAATGTTGTTAAATTCTTATTTAATAGTTCGTATAGTTCCAGGAGGCTGAGGTAGGAAGATCACCTGAGCCCAGGAGTTCAAGGTTGCAGTGAGCTATGGTCATTCCATTGCACTCCAGACTGGGCAACAGAGTGAGACTCTTCCTCCAAAATGTTAACAATCCAAAAAGAAAAGGAAGTTTTTTTCTTTATATGGCATATGGGCTCAAAACAGAGGAAATATGATTCTGACCAAATATCTATTATTTTCAAGCTTTTAATATTATTTTAATGAAACCATTTATATATATTTAAACTTTAGTTCCTTAAAAGAAGTTTGGTCTATGAATGTCAAACAGTTCAGAGACTCACAGCAGTGAAGGTCGTGGTGTATTTCAAGGATCCGTTAAGCATGTTCTCCATGTTAGGGTTTCCTGTTTTTAAATAAGGACTTGGTTACAGGGAGTCCCTGTGTCTGTTTTGTCCTTTGTGACTATTAAACAGTGAGCCACTACTTAACTCAAACACATTTCGTGAAATAAGCTGAATTTTAAACATTCGATCGTAGGGCTACATGGCACTTATGAAAGAAGATGGAGTTCCGGATGACATGAAAGGGAAAGACAAGATTGTGTTCGGCAACATCCATCAGATTTATGACTGGCACAGAGAGTACGTAACACCTTGTGTTCGGTACACAAAGTTTCAGCGCACGCTGGACCACGCCAGGCTGGCCCGCTCTAAGGGAGATTTATTTTCCTGGTATTACCTGTGTAGTCTCCTGGAGGGAGCTGATGCAAAGGAAATGCTACTGTACTGAGGAGTTCTGTGGTAGCAGTTCAGTGCCCAGGGAAGAGTGCCTTCCACGTGCCGATCCATGCCAAGAGGGCATAGGGAGAGGGTGGTGTCTGGGAGTGCCCATCCCAACTGCAGGGCCTGGTCCTGACCTTGAGCCATTTGGCTCGCTCCTTTGTGCACCCGTTCCTCATCTGCACAGCTGCATCATAACGATACCCACCTCATGAGGGGTTTGAGAAGAACAGCTGAGTTAATACTTGAAAAGCACTTAGAACGTCTGCATAGAGTAAGCCTCAGTAAGTGTTTCTGATCAGGACTACACCCATCTTTAGCATAAATACAAGTTACCATGAAAGGATTTCTAAGACATTCCTTTGTCTATCTCAGTTTTAATGGAAAAAGTAGACGTGATTGCCCTTGAAATTCGAATTTGATCACAGTACCTTGCCCACACCTGTCCTAATGATGATGAGACCCTCCCACGTGGAGGCTGATGCCATAGCAGCTTACCTCAGATGCTGGAGCTTGTCACCACAAACCCATCTCTTTGGACTACCTTGCTTGTAATTTTAAAAATCTTTCATCATCTGAGGACTGCTTAGAGCAGCCAGGGGTATCACAGTGAAGTGTTGAGCTGCACTGCCTGCCTCCTACTCCTGTCCTGATACATGTCACTGCTCCCTCCACCTGGAGCCCGCCGTCATCACCTCCAAAAGCCCTGCCCTCACCCTATAGCTCAGTTCAGTGGCCCTGCCCTCTGCCTCATGTTCTAAGGACATTCCAGTCAGACATGTCCTCCTAAAGCAGATATGACCGTGTTCTTTAAACTATAAAATGCTATACAAAAGTGAGGAGGAATTCCTGTAGCATGGATGAAGTAGTGTGTTATTATTCTGTATTTCTCTCTCCAGTAAAATATAAAATCTTTGAATCCAGATAGGTCTTTATTTTCATGTCCCCCATAATGTCTAATTTAGTTGGACTCACAAATAAATGACTGGTCAGCTGTTGAAACTGCACTTCAGTTTATAATGAAACCAATTTAAAAAGGGATTTTGGTACCATTGTTTAGACTTCCACTCCCAGGGCTGGCTTTTAAGGCTGTGAAGGGAAGGGGGAAATGACACAGTGTTCCAGGACAAACAGACATTGCATCCAGAGACACGGTCTGCCACAGCATCTGCACACGTTCATTGACATGGAGGTTTGCAGGTTAATAAATACCAAATAAAAATATGGACTTGGCACCTATAGATCAGCGGCTAGGGCACCAGCCCCATACACCAGAGCTGGCAAGTTTGAATCCAACCCTAGCCTGCCAAACAACAATGACAACTACAGCCAAAAAAATAGCCAGGCGTTGTGGCGGGCACCTGTAGTCCCAGCTACTTGGGAGGCTGAGACAAGAGAATTGCTTAAGCCCAAGAATTTGAGGTTGTTGTGAGCTGTGATGCCACGGCACTCTACCCAGGGTGGCATAGTGAGACTGTGTCTCAAGAAAAACAAAAAATAAATTTAAATACATGTAAGTAATGGTTCCAGTAGACATAACCTTGGACAGCTGCAGCCCAGAAGAAACAAAGAGCAGTTCACTTCTGCTGTTTTGTTACTATGATTGTATCTGACTTTAATCTTAAAGGGAACTAATATCTAGAACCTAGATGTTGATTTTGATACTATTTGAGGAAACACCATAAAGCTGGCACAGGTAACATATTCAGTATTTATATCTGTTAACCAATTTGAACCTCTAAAAATTACAGAATGAATGTGAAACTCAAATTTTCAGAAATAAAAAAATGACAAAGTGTTTTGAAACATTTAATTTTTACTCCATATTCATCCCAGGATGTTGCCACTTGTGTCCTTGAACAAAATAAGACAAAACTGCTCGTTGTCCAAAAGCAGGAAAGGTTGTCAGTCGAGGGACGCTCCTGTCCTGCCCTTTCTTCCTTGCCTGTGTGTCCCTTTCTGCTTCTGTAGCTTAACCAATGTTTTCTGTGTTAATTTTCTTTAAGCATATACTTTACACTTCTTCATTGCTCATGTCAAACTGTTTTGAAAACATAAACCTAAATCTGATACTGGAAGGCCAGACTGGACATGGTTCTAATATTGCTTTTCTCATCAGCTTTTTTTTAGGAGAGCTAGAGAAGTGCCTTGAAGATCCGGAAAAACTAGGATCCCTTTTTGTTAAACACGTAAGTTCAGAGGCATCGTTGATATTCTGAAGTTGTCATCTTTAGTCTTGGCTGTGTCTGATTAAAGGAGAACTCACTTAGACTTTATATGAATGGGGGTGTTAAAATCACACTGTGCAGTGTTAGTGAGTTAGAATTAAAACCTGTCTATATAAAAATTATCTGCTTTCCCAGTCACTAGGCCTCAGCTGGCCACTTGGCTGACAATGCAGGTTGGGCAGTGGGGGGCAGAGCAAACCCTGAAGCTGCAACGTTTGGGGGTATCTGTGGGCAGACAAGTATTTGGTGAAGGTGTACATACACCTGCAGTGGGTCTAACACACTAACCAAATAGATGGGTATATCTAAAATAAGTATATTAACATTTAAATTTTTTAGTTGGATTTTTTTAAGGAAAAAGTTACCTTTTTTTGAAAAAAGTGACAAGAGTTTTTTCAGTTTGCAAATCTTGTTAATGTCTGACTTGATCAAACGTAGCTGGATTTTCATGTCTGCTTCTGCATTCATTATGATTTTTTTGATTAACGAATACTCAAAAAAAATTCGGTCCTCACATGCATGTATATTTAGAAAAGGACAAGCATGTTAGTAGCCTTTCCAGAGAATTTTAGATCGTTTTCTTAGCTACCCTATCAAAACTTGTCAAGTGGTAATTTCTTGAAGGTTAGTTGCAATATGGAATCTGAAAAATCTACCCATGAACGTGTCCCCCACCGTGACACTGAATCCCCAAGTGTCTTACACGCCCAGGCTCTCGTGGCCACGACGTCTTGTCCCATCAAGCATCAGTCAGTGGGCATCAGTTCACTCTTAACAAAAGTTGACATAATTCGTTATCATCACCATTCATCTCTTCAAAAACATCTTTATGTATTATCAAGTTCACAGTAGCAGATAACATGTTTCCTAAAATTTTTTGCTTGAAAGCTGGAATCGTCATCATTAATACTGTCAGATCTTTGCCTTGAAATGGCTGGCTGGTTTTGTTCATGTTCAAGAAAATGTCAGATTCCCAGGCATGATAATTCGAGCTTGTTTCCATCATCCTTTCAGGTGAAAATGGTGGTCCATAAAAACAAATACTTAGTTCTGCTCACAACTTGATCATACATTCAGCAGAACTATTCTGTGGGCTTCCATCACATTACAAGAATGTTGAAAAAGTGTTTATTTGAGTTGTGGTTGACTTTTTAAAAAAATGAATAATTTTTATTAATGACAAATATGTGCTGAGGTGCCCGCAGTTTCACCTGCCTGTGGTTTAGGGCATCAGTCACTACAGATGTTGGCACAGTGGAAAAGGCAGATGACATCTTAGTGCCGTTTTGAAAATAGTTCTGACCTTAATGGAGCCACTGAAAGTCCTCAGGAGACCCCCAGGGGTCTACACACCACACTTGGGGATCACTGGATTTAAGGGAAGGCTTATTGTCTACTTTTCCCCCATCCCTTCGGGATTTGAGATTAATGAGTTTTTCCTTGTCTCCTAAACCCAGCTAAACTTACTGGGACTTGGGACTCTTGGTAGCATTTGGAGGGATGGGAGTGATTCTTTGCATTCTTCCTCTGCCTCTGGTACTTGCTGCATTTGGTACTGAATGAAGGGTTTGGGGTATGTGAGGGAGAAATAATAATAAGGACTGTTTTGGAGCCACGGAGCAGAAGGCTGATGGACATCATGAATCAAGAGTGTGCCCTCAGAAGTTTAGCCACTGTAGCTTGGTTTTAAGAAAATCCAATTCCCTTTATGTGCTGAAAATGTGTTTGTGCTCTTACCTTCAAGTTGAACTTCCAATTGTTTGAACCCAACTGTTTGCCTTTTTTTATTCCTAGGAGAGAAGGTTGCACATGTACATAGTTTATTGTCAAAATAAACCAAAGTCGGAGCACATTGTCTCAGAATACATTGATACCTTTTTTGAGGTAAGACCAAGATAGGAGCAAAGTATTTCTTAATCTTTTGTTTCAGGTGATTTCCAAAAATTAAGTCTCCCAGAAGACTAAGTAATCCTCAGAAAATTAGCCTGACTGATAAGGATGCTGAACCTTTATTACTTTCCTGAAAATGAGAGAAATGGGAGTGAATTCAGTCTTGCTTGTACCCCTGGCATTCAGAAGACTGGAGCAGTTGTTAAAAAGAAAGGTTTCTGGGGTAGTGCCTGTGGCTCAAAGGAGTAGGGCGCCAGCCCCATATGCCAGAGGTGGTAGGTTCACACCCGACCCTGGCCAAAAACTGCAAAAATAAATAAATAATAAAGGTTTCTGCCACGGTTAAACCTAAGTCTCATTACAAATTCAGAATAATTATTAATCTAAACTTTTAGCCTAAAAATAGCATATGTTTGTATGAATAAAAGAAAGCAATTTTTAAAAAGCCCTAAAGCGTGAATGACTGCTTTGAACAACTGCTTGGAAAAGTTAAAGTGTAAAACTGGGAAATTCTGAGGACACAGTAAAGCATTAGTTGGTTTTGCTGCAGAGTGGCCTTTTTTTCTTACTAATTTTACTGACAATATTATAGTTAAGCTGTTCTGACACTTAAAGGGCTAAAAACCTTGCCCTTTCATGAACTTCACATTAGATCTCTTTTTTCTTCTTTTAAAACCACAGGATTTAAAGCAGCGCCTTGGCCACAGGTTACAGCTCACAGACTTGTTGATCAAACCAGTACAGAGAATCATGAAATACCAGCTGTTACTGAAGGTGAGGAGATGAGAGGGACAGACGCTGGGTCAGGAGTTAGTTTGGTGAGAGCACAGGGCTCAGAGGGTGAGAAGGAAGGTGAGGAAGTCGTCTGTGTGAAAATGTGATGCAGTCTCATTACTTCTGGTTTTAAATTTTTCAAGGGGAGATTTTTTAAAATTTAGTAAAATGCCTTATACTGTTTTCTCTATTTTCTTGTTTACATGAAGTTCTGAATCAAAATGTCAGTAAAAGTGAGCGTGTTTTCCTTACCAGAGACCTTGGAATGCTAAGGATTTTCTGCAGCTCTGTCAACCTTAAATATTTTCTAAGCTTCTTGGAGCCTTGATAAAATTAAATTTTTAATCCCCGCATATTCCTCTCTATTGTCTTAGTCCTAGCCCATGATTGATTTAAATTTTTAAGCGCAGCTAAAAGCTGAGTCACACATTTTTCCATGATGAAAGTGAGTACTAAAAGGTATTGAGATTTAATCCTTTGCCTATGAAACCTAGTTTCCAGAGGAGAAGAGAGAGAGACAGGAGAGTTTGCTTGCCTTGAACTGGGCAGAAATTGTCACATAGACCTGGCCTGACTTTCTGTACCACAGCTTGATACCCACATAAGGGGACATCTGTTCATTGTGTTACTAAGAGAATAAAATGAGAAAATAGAGCTGAAGCCCCTAACCCAGTGCCTGGCCCAGCATGAGCAGTCACAAAGGTCGGCAGCTGTGACGGTATCACCATTACCACATGCTCCTCTGCTTTTCCCTTGCAGGACTTCCTCAAGTATTCCAAAAAGGCCAGCCTGGACACATCGGAGTTAGAGGTACTTTGCATCGCTGGCTGTGCCCACCCAATCCCTAACCCACGAGTGTCTGCAGGCGGGGAGGTCTGGCCCTAAGAGGGGGCCTCTCCTGGGCGTGCCTGCATTGCCCTCTGCACTCCAGAGCTCTAGGAGGTGGGAGGGAGAGGAACAGGGAGGCATGTCCAGAACTTGAACTCTCACTCTGCTCTCTCCCTGCCCACAGAGAGCCGTGGAGGTCATGTGCATCGTGCCCAGGCGATGCAACGACATGATGAACGTGGGGCGGCTTCAAGGATTTGATGTAATGTGGCTCTCACTCTCCCAGAGCGCCCTCTGCCTTCCATCTCTTTCTTTTGTCTTGATCATTTTCTCTCCGCATGTAGAAAGCTGACCCTTTTTGCTTGGTTTCTGCCTTATCTCACTTTACTTCTACCTGACTGATACTTCCTTTCAACTCTTTTATTCATGCATTTGATTTGCTGCGGGGAGACGTGGGGTGGGGGCTTCCTCTGCTCAAACAGAAACAAGCAAGACTGTGCTTTGTCTCTTGGTCCCTCTACTAACATAACGGCTGAGTCTCCCCAGTATGTAAAACTAGGATGGCTTTGCATATGTATTAGTAGGACCCAGGAGGCCCCCTACCCTCCGTCAACTCTGGAAGCCTGACTTTGGGTCCCTGTGTCTCCTGTTGGTCTGACATGTTTTGTGTGAGTTGCCAGACTGCTCACATTACACATTACCTACTATGTATCCTAAAGGTGAATCCAGAACCAAAACCTTTTTTTTTTTTAAATTTGAGACAGAGTCTCACTCTGTCACCCTGAGTAGAGTACTGTGGCTCCATAGCTCACACAACCTCAAAGTCTTGGGCTTGAGCAGTGCTCTTGTCTCAGCTTCCTGAGTAAATAGGACCACAGGCAATAGACTTCAGGACTATTAGACCCTGGCTAATTTTTCTGGTTTTTTTAGTAGAGATGGGGGGGGGTCCTCACTCTTGCTCAGGCTGGTCTTAAACTCCTACGCTCAAACAGTCCTCCCTCCTCTGGCTCCTAGAGTGCTAGGATAACAGGCATGAGCTCCTGTGCCCAGCCCAGAACCAGAATCTCTTTTTTTCATTTGACTTTTGAGTAAGGAGATGAGAGCTTTTACTTTTCTTGCCTATTGATTAGCTAACGTTCTGGTGCTGTGGTTCTTATGCTGCCCCGTATAGAGAATCCCCTGGACGGCTCCTAAAACACAGGCTCTTGTATATGCCTGATTTGTTCCTGCTGAGTGATGCTGTTGCCACTGGTCCAGGGACCCTATCTTGAGAACGGCAGATGTCGTGTAAACTAGAAAGTTTTTAAATCCCAGCTTTAGTCTCTTGATGATAACTGAGACCCAGAGGTTGATACAAATGTTGAAAAGAATTTTATGTCTATAATTGTTCTGTTTGAGACCAAGAACTCACTACAATAAAAGAATAAAAAAATGTTGAGTTCTGTAAATTAAAAGAAAAAGCTTTCTGTGGGAAAGAATGTCAGGAAACGAGAACGTAGGAAGCAATGTTTTCTTCTCTTCCTTTCCCCCCTTTTTCTTGTTTCAGGGTAAAATCGTTGCCCAGGGTAAACTGCTCTTACAGGACACATTTCTGGTCACAGACCAGGATGCAGGGCTTCTGCCTCGTTGCAAAGAGAGGCGCATTTTCCTCTTTGAGCAGATTGTCATATTCAGTGAACCACTCGATAAAAAAAAGGGCTTCTCCATGCCGGGATTCCTGTTCAAGAACAGCATCAAGGTACTGCGTTTGCCTGTGTTCTCTCCATGCTGGGGCCATCCCCGTCACTCTGGCAGTTCCCTTTTTACAAAGGCATATACTGATGCTTGTTTTATTAAGGATTTAGACAATTTTCTAGTCCATTTCAGAAATTTTATTTATTTATTTATTTATTTGAGACAGAGTCTCCCTCTGTTGCCCTGTGTTGAGTGCTATGGCATTCTAGCTCATAGCAACCTCAAAGTCTTGGGCTCAGGTGATCCCCTTGCCTCAGCCTCCTGAGTTACTGGGACTACAGGTGCCCACCACCCTGCCCGACTAGTTTTCTGTTTTTAGTAGACACAGTGTTTCACTCTTACTCAGGCTGGGCTCGAACACCTGAGCTCAGGCGATCCACCTGAGCTGTACATCCATCACCTGAGCTGTACATCCACCACCTGAGCTGTACATCCACCACCTGAGCTGTACATCCATCACCTGAGCTTATACATCCATCACCTGAGCTGTACATCCACCACCTGAGCTGTACATCCATCACAGAGCTGTACATCCATCACCTGAGCTTATACATCCACCACCTGAGCTGTACATCCATCATTTGAACTGCATCATCTCCTGAACTACATTCCTCTTAATTTCCTACCCAGTATTCTTTTCATGTCTCCTCACAGAAAATCACTCCAGGACCATAGGAATTCTCTATGCCACATACATACTTTTTACACATTCTGCTGCTTCTGTAACATTGCTGGAGGTTGTATTTTAATTGTGATATTATATAGACTTTGTAGCAAATAGTTTAATGAAATTAAGAATTTTTGTTTATTGTAGGTTTACTACAAGGTCACTAAGGATTAGGGTACATTATTTGCATCTATGAAGTCCAGAGTCTGAGTTGTAGCTGTGGGATCATTTTATTCCCTGGAAGGGAAGTGAAGTTTGAACACTGGGCCATCATAAAACACAGGGCATCTCAAGCCCACTTTTCCAGCTAATTGTTCAAGCTGTTAGTTCAAACTATTAGTTAAACTCCTGAGAATCCCTACATACCTGAGTTAAAAGACGTATTGAAAGGCTTCACAGCAAGGTATTCTGAGGAAGTAAAAATGGCAGCTCAGCCAAAAAGCAGTTGTTTCAGCGTTGATGTAGGATGAACTTTTTTGCACTTGCCCGGTGGGGATAAATGTACTTGATTTTTTTATCATGGGAGAATACACACCACAAAATTTACAGTCTTAACCATTTTTAGATGCCTGACTGGCTCAGTGGTGTCAGATACAGGCAAATTGTTAGGCAGCTGTCACCACCATCCTCTCCAGAACTCTGCCTCACAGCCCTGAAACTCTGTACCCATAAAATACTCATCCCCATCCCCTCTCTCCATATCCCCTGGCAACCTCCAGTCTGCTTTTTGTCTCTGTGAATTTGACTGTTATGGGGACCTCACATCGGTGGTAACTGTCTGTGTGACAGGCGTTGAGGCATTGTCCACTCAGCACGATGTCCTCAGGGCTTATCCCTGTTATAGCATGTGTCAGAATTATTAGGGATGAGTAATTTTTCATTGTATGCTTATACCACGTTTTGTTCATCCATTCTTCATTTCACTTCTTAGTTACTGAGAATAATGCTTTCGTTTTTTAAAAGGTGAGTTGCCTTTGCCTGGAGGAAAATGTGGAAAATGACCCCTGTAAATTTGCTCTGACATCAAGGACGGGTGACGTGGTAGAGACCTTCATTTTGCATTCGTCCAGTCCAAGTGTCCGGCAAACATGGATTCATGAAATCAACCAAATTTTAGAAAACCAGCGCAATTTTTTAAATGGTAATATATATCCTATTGCTAGATGTGTGTTTCCTTTCCCTCACGTACACGTTCCTCCTTCTCTCTCCCATTTCATATCCATAGTACTGACTGAAATTAGCACTTCCCATACAGCAGGCACTACCTCTCTATTTATTTCATCTTCACAGCCACCTGGTTTGGCAAGGACTGTCATCATCCCCATTTGCCAAGGCATAGAGTAAATTAGTGATTTGCCCAGAGTCCCACAAATTGTTGGTGGCAGAGTCAGAATTCAGAGCAAGCATGTGGCTCTCAGCATACACCCCTCCCAGCCACACTGTTCCATCCTATCCCTCACAGAATGCAAACAAAGGCACTGTCCTAGGAAGAAGAATGTGCGGGGATGGAAGGCAGATGGAACTGGCCAAAGATTTTGGAGACATTCGTGAGAGGTTCACATCCATACCTCCCTTCCCCATTAAAAAACAAGAGGTGGTTTCATCCTTCCCAACTCCCATGAATTGAGTTATCATAGAGGAATGGCAGACCGCAGAGCCCCCAGGCTCTGACATTGCCTCCTTATAGGTGTGCCATCTCTTTGAGACTGCTGGCTTCTACCCTGGCTTTAATTTGATGGTCACTGAAGAACTTTGAGAGTTCAGTTAGAAGCTCTGTGTTCACTGAATCTATCTTTTGTGTGTGTGTGAGCCTTTTCTTCACATTACACATCTTTGCCCAGTTCCACTAGAATGCTATCTTGTTCTCAAGAAAACCATCTCTACACCTTGCATGACATTCACAGAAACATAGGCACTCACTGAAAAATCGAAAGTCACATGGTACTTTGGCCTAAGTGGAATCAGCTCCTGGGTGTTAACTCCAGGTTTCTATACAGCCTGCAAATTGGTAACTATTTGCATTTGCAGTTAGAATCAGATGCACAGGGGTAAGGAGGGTCAGTTCCTGTCCAGGTAGAAGGCTGAGCTCTCCAGACTGAGAGAGAATGGGGGTCTCTTTAAATGTGCTGTTCTTTGGGTAGCCTGAGATAAGAGAATCTCTAAACCAGGCGTCCTCAAACTACAGCCCGCGGGCCACATGCCTCCCACCTAGGACATTTATCTGGCCCGCCTGGTGTTTTTGCTGCAGCTGCCTGTCCTGCTTAGCAGCCAACTCGTCCCGGGGCCCACAGTCCAGCCCTCCAACAGTCTGAGGGACAGTGAACTGGCCCCCTGTTTAAAAAGTTTGAGGACCCCTGCTCTAAACTTTGAGCATCACCTTTAAAATAAAATGAACTGGCCCCAAATTCCAAGCGTGATTAGCCTATGATATTACAATTTACTCAACACTCAGTCTTGTCAGTATTCACACCTGTTCCAGAGGATTAAAGATCAGAACAAGTAGGTGGGCTCTGGACATGTCCTCTGCTGTGGCTCTCCCCTTCCTCCCATCAGGCTGGGGCCAGCACGGAAATTATGGAAGGCCTCTGGCTCCGAGCTCCTTTCCACCATGTACCTGCAGCTGAGGGGAGGGGCATGTCTGATTGTATTTCTCAAAAGCTGTAAACTGTAAATTTGCCTTAGCGTTTCCATGTGTCTTATTTGGCGTGATTCCTGTGTTTTCCTCCAAATGATATAAGAAAACTAAATCACAAAAGTCAAGAGATGAGACAGCAAAGGGCCTTCCTTGTGGAGATCCTTTAACTTTTGTCTGGTTTATTCAACCTGCAAAACATAGGTGGTCTATAAAACCTCTGGGTATGGTGGCCAAGGGGTTCCCTGACTCTCAGCCTGTTTCTTCTTGGCCCATCTTCTCTCTGGTTCATGATGTCCTAGGAGGAAACAGAGGAAGCTCTCCCAGGGTGGGAGGCGGTTGGTACTGAAGGCAGCCCTGGCGAATCTGCGCTAGCCTTGCTGTCTGCCATTGACACTGCCCGTTGTGGGCTGCTCTGGATGGCTGTGACTCCTTCCTCTTTATGCTCCCTCACTTGCACTTCCACCCAGTGCAGGCTCCTTCCTGCTCACACTACCCCCCATCAAGTCATCTGAACTCCTCACTTCAGGAGAGTAGCTTAAGGCCTTTCTTTTCCTTACTGATGGATGGGTGTGTGGGCAGTTGACAGAGCCTGGTGGCCGCAGCCTGCCTCCATTATTTACCCTGTGACCGGATGTGGCACACTCAAGCCCAGCCTTCCCTTGATCGTTTCATGTTTGCCCTGCCACATGCCTTTCCTTGGTGCCCTGACCATGTCCTCTGCTTCATCTTTTTTGTCTTACAGCCTTGACATCACCAATCGAGTATCAGAGGAACCACAGTGGGGGCGGCAGCGGGGGTAGCGGGGGCGGGGGCAGCAGCGGGGCCCCCAGCTGCGGAGGCGGTCACAGTGGTGGCCCCAGCGGCGGGGGCAGCAGCGTCCCCAGCTCAAGCAGAAGCAGGCCCTCCCGGATCCCCCAGCCTGTCCGACACCACCCCCCTGTGCTGGTCTCCTCTGCAGGCCCGAGCCAGGCAGAGGCAGACAAGATGTCAGGTACGTGCACCCCTGGCCCCTCACTGCCTCTCCCCAGCAGTAGCCTGGCCTTGGAGGCCGGCCTCAGCCAGCCCAGCAGGCCACCTCCCAGCGGAGACACCGAAGGGGCTGAGCGAGGAGCAGACCCCATCCCCAAGATGAAGGTGATGGAGAGCCCTAGGAAGTCGGCCAACCAGGATACAAGCACCAAGGATGCCCGGGGGGGCCCGGGCTCCCTGCCCTTGGGGAAGCCCAGGTCCGGGGCCGTCTCGCCTCTGAACTCTCCACTGGCCACCGTGTTCCCTTCTCCTTTCGGCAAGGAGCCCTTTCCCCCCAGCAGCCCCCTACAAAAGGGGGGCTCCTTCTGGAGCTCCATCCCGGCCTCCCCAGCCAGCCGGCCCGGTTCCTTCACCTTCCCGGGGGACAGCGACTCCCTCCAACGGCAGACGCACCGCCACACGGCCCCCAGCAAGGACACGGACCGCATGAGCACGTGCTCATCGGCCAGCGAGCAGTCCGTGCAGTCCACCCAGAGCAACGGGGTAAGCGCACCCCACCGCCTCCGCCCTGCCAGCTCTTCTAAACCTTCTGTGTCGCCGTCACTGTCCTCGTACTAACTCCGGCTCTCCAGTGCTGCCACGGTAATCGCCTCTTCCTGTGCCACCGGGCTCACTCTGCCAACCATCCTGCGGCTGGCGGGGCCACTCCGCTACTAACTCCTCCTTGCTTTGTCCGTGTCTCCTTGATGAGGGAAAGCAGATCTTAATTAACCTCCTGAGTGCAGCGTCTTTAAGGCTTTTCAGTTTTCCAGCCACCAAAATATCTTGGAACTTCTTTTTCAGCTCTTGCCTTCCTGTTGCTCATGTTTTGGGGGAGAAGCCCTTTCCCCATTCTCTACCTCTTATTTCAATTGAAATCTGTACACTCTAAGCTTCTTGCTCATCACTTGGTTTTGCTCTTTTACACCTTATCTTGTCTTTGCGGCATTTTTGACTCATCTGCTGGAAAAAAGAATCCCTCGAGAAACTTCCAACAGCAACTCAGAGCAAACTAAGCTGACAAAAAGGGGGGAAGGAATCCATCCAGTGGGAATGTTTTGCTTCACCCAAGGTTCACTCTGGAAGAGAGAGAGACTGCTCCAGGCACCTGGCACTGTGGCTCCTGCAGGTGGCCATCAGGAGAGCCTCGGGAGGAGCACGCCCTGTATGTGTCCAGCAGGGGCGCAGCGTGGGCTGGGGCGTCTTGCCTCCTCCGCGGGCCAGAGTCACATTCTCCCATCACTTCCTTATGTTCTCAAGCAGAAGGGTTGCTGTGGTGGGTGGTCCCCCCCATTTCATGGCTCCCCACTGTCCTACCTACCTGCTCCTTACAGGGCAGGTGGCCTGATCCTAACACTTTCCTGAAAGCATGTGTGAGCGAATAGAACTATTCTAATGAGTGTATGTTTGATCACTTTATAAATTTTTAAAAACATTTCCCTAAAAGGGTCTGTGTCTCTTTATATATTAAAAAAAAAAAAGAAATCTGGCTTTTGCATGTCTCTCTCTTTCCTCTGAACTATTAATACCTTTACTTGGTCTTATTCTGTTTTTTTGTTAACATGGTTTGTTGAATGCAATTTTTGTATTTAATTGCAAAAGAAATTAACAAATGTATCATGCTATGTTTGCTTGTTATATCAAAAATAAGCATCTGGGCGCGTGTGCTGCAGAGCCTCCCATTAGACAGCCATGCTTGGCAGGCAGCTGAGCGTCAGGGACTCAGGTAACCTGAGTGCTGAGCTATATCCACAGCACCTAGTCAAATGCTCAGTGTATAGGTATGACCCTCACAAAATCCCCGAGTTAGCATCTCTCCAGCTCCTCCTAACCTGGACACTTGCCCATTCAGTACAAGAGGAGATTTCAGAGTCTGCTTCAGAATTAACACTTCCACTGCTCCTGCACGGGAGTCAATGCTGGGCTTCTCTGGATGCTCAGAAGGAGACATGAGTAATGGCCACAGCCCAGCTCCATCCCAGGACGCTCCCTCTGGGATAAAAGTGTAGTTAAAGGGAGCATGTCTTCCAGGAGTTTAAGGCTGGCAAAGTTGCCTTTGATTTCTGTCTTCCTCTTCCCACTGTTTCTTACTTGGTGAGTAACCTAGAAAGGGAAATCGCCAGTGTTGCAGATGAGTCAAAGGGCCTTACAGAAGTGCCCTTGAGTCCTGGGAAGATAGCCAGAGGTCCACAGTGGGATTTGAAACTGTCCTCCAGAACTCTTAAGTATTTGGTTCAGAGCAGTTGCCGCCCTGCCAGGCCCTCACCCATGTGCATCTGTGTGTACCTCTGCTCCCCCAGCAGCCCTGCACGGGCCTTCTTCCTCCTTTAACCATGTCTGTCGAACTCTCTGTGGTCATAGCCAAGCAGCTGTGCCTAACCCATGGCCCAGGTCTTTCTTTCCATTTAGATGGGCACCTTCTGGAAAGTTCTACTGACAGCAGCAGTAGAGTGGGCGTGGATCAACCCAAACCACGACCCTGCCAGCAGCTCTGTGGTCTGGCCTTCCTGCGTGTTTACTGAGCAGCAGTAAAAGTGCTCACAAAAACACACGCACAGCAGTGTCGCTGCAGCCCTGCCTTTGTTTTACAGGCTGGGTGGCCCGTGCAGACTCAAGTAACCTCCTACACTGAGGGGGCAGTGACCACACCCACTAGCAGGGTGGTTGTGAGAATTAAGCAAGATAGATTTGAAATACCTAATACACAGCCTGGCACACAGGAAGTATCCCTGAAATATAGTAATACCTGTTATTGCAGTAAAATATTCAAATTATGAGATGTAGCCGGGTATGAGATGTTAAGTAAAAGCAACTATGCCACAGTTGGTTTTTATTTATAAATTCTAGCAAATTTGCAATCTCAAGACTGTCAGTTGTTGCTGTGTAAATCAGCATTCTAGAATACTGCTAAAAGTATACAATTGTATAAATGAATATGCACAGGCCAAATCCTGACATGATGTACTTTTTGCACTGAGAGGCCACAGGACAAGAGACAAGAAACAAGAGCTGGGCAGTGCCGCCGTGTTCAGCTTATCCACTACAGGTGTAGATGTGTAGCCCTGGGCCCCGGAATGCAGTGGCTGGCCTGCCAGCTTTCCTGGACTTGGCTTTGTGAGGGGAGCAGGAGCCAGGGCTGAGAAGTGGTACAGCAGGGCTAGCTAGTTGCCTCTGCACTGACCCGGGCTCTCTCCAGAGCGCAGAAGCCAGCACCTGCGGGCTCCTGCAATCCACAGATGTCCCAATAGCATCACCAAAGGAAGCTTCTGAGAGCAAGCTCTTGGGACCAAGACACCAGATGCCATTTCCTACATCCTGGTCGATAGAGGGAACTTGGTCAAATAGCTCAGGAGCTAGCAAGAGTCTCTTTCCTCTTGGAAACGTAGGTCACTCTCTAAACACCCTGAGACAGACATTGCCATTTGTGGTTTTTTTGCTTGACGGCTGGTGTGTGGGCCTGGGAAGGGCCATAAGAAGTAAGTTTTGCTTTGCCCTGGCCATCTTGCCTCATTGACTGAGCCACCCAACACACACTGAGTATGTTGGCATTGCAGTAGATGAGTGCCAGAGATGGAGTGCCACTGTGGTGAGCATCCCCCTACCACATCTCCCAGAGTTTGAGTTGAGGGGCACCATGATGTTATGTGACATGTTCCCATGGCACCAGCACTTCAGTCACTCAAGCTTGCAAGAGGGCATCTACCAAGGGATGCGTAATGGAGACAGCAGCCATTCCTAAGAACAGTAGCAGTTGATTCTACTTTCCAGGGGTTCCACTTTTCTCTTGAAGGGAAAAAGAGGTAGAAATGATTAGATGTGTCAGCAGCTTAGGATGATTGTGGATTATGTGTTTCCAATGAGCATTTCATATGGAGAATTTAGGGATTTCTCCATTAACTTATCTGTCAGTAAGAGGAAGAACTATTCTTTGCCGCTTTTTGGGTTAATAGTTTTTAAACGATGACCATGATGTTCACGGTGACATTGCTTTGTGTTAGGAATAACCCAACATGCTGCCAACGTGAGGACTGAGGAAGATCAGACTAGGATAATAACAAGCTTCCTAAAGTGTCATTATTGTGATGACTTTTAGATTGTCCCGAAGAAAATGTTGACAGTGTCTCCGTGCCTGTCCAGGAGCCCCGCGCTGGGTCATGGTGCACGCCAATGAGAACGTTTGCCTGATTAGGTCTCATTTCAGTTCCTCTCTGCCTTTTCTTGTTTTCCTCTGTCCCTCTACAGAGTGAAAGTAGCAGCAGTAGCAACATCTCCACCATGTTGGTGACACACGATTACACGGCAGTGAAGGAGGATGAGATAAATGTCTATCAAGGAGAGGTCGTTCAAATTCTGGCCAGCAACCAACAGAACATGTTTCTGGTGTTCCGAGCCGCCACTGACCAGTGCCCCGCAGCCGAGGGCTGGATTCCAGGCTTTGTCCTGGGCCACACCAGTGCAGTCATCATGGAAAACCCCGATGGGACTCTCAAGTGAGTGCTTGATGGTAAAGCCAGCATGGCGGGTGGCCGAGGACATAGCTTAGATGAGGCACACAGACCCTGGAGAGGATGGAACTCATCTAAGGGAAAGCTGTGCCCATTAGTACAAGTTCATCTCTGAGCAAAATGCACAACCCCACAGGGAAGATGGGTGGCCTTCCGTCTCACAGCCTAATCCTAACAGGTTCTTTTAATAATCTACATTTAGAAACACAGCTTTTTGAGCTCACAGAATAGGGCACAACAATAATTTAGTCCTAGGAGGTCTTGGGTGGGGATTGAGGACATTCGACATTCTGAGGACCCCTATCTCAGACCCCAGGGGTATGCTGGGGTGACATCGGTGAAGATACTCATTCTGTAGCCATCTGTGTGATGACATCACAATCATATCTTATATACTGGAGGGCTAATTTGTATAAGAAACTCAAAAACCGGCTCAGCGCCTGTGGCTCAATCGGCTAAGGCGCCAGCCACGTACACCTAAGGTGGCGGGTTCGAATCCCTAGCCCAGGCCCGCCAAACAACAATGATGGCTGCAACCAAAAAATGGCCGGGCGTTGTGGTGGGCGTCTGTGGTCCCAGCTACTTGGGAGGCAGAGGCAGGAGACTCGCTTGAGCCCAGGAGTTGGAGGTTGCTATGAGCTGTGATGTCATGGCACTCTACCCAGGG
>CAUYQV010155670.1:0-26970 GCA_963574575.1 Galagoides demidoff | reverse complement strand
TTAGGAGTTTACCTAACAAAGGATGTGAAAGATCTCTATAAAGAGAACTATGAAACTCTAAGGAAAGAAATAGCTGAAAATGTTAACAAATGGAAAAACATACCATGCTCATGGCTGGGAAGAATCAACATTGTTAAAATGTTCATACTACCCAAAGCAATATATTGCATCTTTAAATTCCCTAATTGACTGCTTCAGTTCCCTCAGCTCTGCTGTATTCTTTTTATATTCCTCATATCGTTCATCTCTTATTTGATTCTGTTTTTGGATTTCCTTTTGGTTATTTTCCACTTTATCAGCAGTTTCCTTCATTGTTTCCATCATTTCCTTCATCGTTTTCATCATCTGAATTCTAAATTCCCTTTCTGTCATTTCTCACACTTCTTTATAAGTGGAATCCTCTGTAGTAGTAACCTCATGGTCCCTTGGGGGGTTGCTATGACTGGTTTTTCATGTTACCAGGAGTTTTCTGCTGATTCTTCCTCATGAGTGATTTCTTTTATCTCTTTCCTTGCCCTAATTTTCCTTTCACTTCTTCTTGCTCTTTAAGTTGCCATACCTCTGGACCAGGGTTTTGATGAGTCCTTTTGGTACAGGACCAGAAGGATAAGAAGACTGAAGAGCAAGAAGGGAAAAAAAAAAAGAGAGAAAGGAGAGGGGATGGGGAAAAGGGAATATTGATGAAAAGAAGGGAGGGACAGAAAGAGGGAGAAAGGAGCAATGTAAGTGTACAGTAGGGTACTTTGACCCAACCTTAAAACCCCCAACCTGTGGGGGTGCCGGTTGGGTTGTTCCCTTGAGATCAGCAGCTCTTTACTAGCCTGTTTGGACACAGTACCCCACCTCCACCAAGTAGAGAGGAAAGACAAAAATACAATAAATCAAACCAAAACAAGCAAACAGAAAACTTCATGGGATAAAATTGGGGGAAAGACCAAAAAGTAGGGGTAGAAACACTAGCAAAAATGAAGTTCTAATTGTTAAAGAAAGCAACAATGGAAAATTGTATTTAAACTAGAGAAGTAAAGAAAGAAAAGAAATTAAAAAATAAAAAAAAAACTATAGGGAAAATGTTGAAATTAAGAAAAAAACAAACAAAAAACCCCAAACAAAGCAGTATATATATATATATATAAATATTTTCAGGTCTTCTGGGGTATGAGATGTTAATCACAGTGCTGATAGGGCTGTATGAGATGGACACTGGAGGCCTCTGCTGATTTCTCAAACCCCACAGGGTGGGGAGCCTAAATCTCTCTTCAGCCTACTTAAAAGTCACTTTAAACTGCTAACCTTGGCTAAGCTGAAACTTTCCCAGGAAAGCACTTGTCTCTGGGATCACTCCTGAAGTGGCTATCCACTTACCCAGTTTGCCAAAACCTATTTCACACTATGCCCCTGAGGAGCAAGGTGTCTCAGTCCCTGCCTTTAGGCTGCTCAGTCAGTAGATTACTCACTCCTCCCAATCCTTGCTCTGAGATCCTGAGGGTGGAGCTTGCTGGGGCAGTTCTCCCACAATGGCTCTTTGAGGCCCACAGCCGAACACTATTAGCTCTGTCTGGCTCAGCGACTCAGTCTGGGGCCTTAGACAATACTTAAAGTCCTCCGCACTCTTGCCCAATTTCTCCCAAGGTAGTTCAAGTGAGTGCCAAGTCTAAAAAAAAAAAGAAATAGCTCACAGGTAAAGCCTTTCCAGTTTGCAAGCTCACTGCTGCTGTACTTAGAGCTGCCAGTGGGATTTAACCAAACAAACACGCAACCACTTGCCAGTTCTCCACTGCTTTTGTCCTCCTCGTGGGGCCCAGAATTCTCACGCTGACTCCCTGTGTCCCCAAAAGGTTGTTTCTGGGCAGATCCCATCAGCTAAAGATGCCTGGAGTCTTCTCTCCCCAGATTCTCCAGTTGCAAGGAAGTTGTTACTCGGCTGCCATCTTGCTCCTTCCTTCCATGTTTTCAGGCTTTTTGAGGAGGTTGTGGAGGTCGGCAAAAGCTTCTGCTAAAACTTTTGGAGTAAATTTTCTTAAAGGTACTTTGTCTTCACCTCAGTTTCCTTTTTTCTTGCCTTTTCTTCAGCAACACTTTCCTGTCCCAGTTCCAACAACTGCTCCATGGGCGGGTCCATCTGGGGCCTCCTGGCGTCATCCTCATCTGTGGCTGTTTGCTGTCTCAGCCACAGACTTACTGAGTCTAGCAGGCTTCTTTTCCTTGGGATATCATTTAAGGTGATGGACACACCTCTGGAGTATCTTCTTCCCGACGTTCAGATAGCCCTTGGTAACCCACCTCAGGCCCAGGCATGGCTCTCAATGTGGTCATAGGCTTTGCTGTCCTTGCAGAGTTGTGCCAGTGTCTGCTCAGGGTCTTCACTCAGGGTCTTCACTGCAGGTTGAGCTTCAGCAGGGATCCTCCTGGGGAAGTAGCTGTAGAAGCTGCTGTCTCTCTTTGGTCCATTAGCTGGATCGAAGGGTTGGTGTTTGGAGAGAAAAACATCACTTTCGTACTGGAACAAAGGTCACCAGTAAAAGGAGGATGTTTAGAACATTATCAGCAACAAGCAAAAATCTCCAAACAGAGCTTCTGCATTTTTCTGACAGAGCAATTCAGGAGGGCACCCTGGATGGGGGCTAGGTCCCCCTGACTTCTTGCTACTCCTGTGGGCCCTGGGGTTCTCACTGTGCCCAATCACAGGGCTTTGATTTGTACCTTGTCATATTACCCCCACACAAGACTGTTACTCTGTCCTTAAAAGTCTTGAACCTGGCATTGACTTGACCTCCTAATATATGAAAGTCCTTTGGACACCCAATCCCAGAGTAGAAAGTTTTCACCTATATGGAAGATTTGCTGGAGCAGGGAATTTTCTTGCAAAATCAGCTTGTCTAGAGTTTCCAAAAATTCCTCAGCTGCTTTCACATCAATACACAGACTCACCACTCTCGTTCACATGACGTCAGGAACAGCTATTCTGGAATTGTTTGAACTGCCCAGAATTAGCAGTGGATTCATCACCATAGTTGGATCCTGTCTTATATTTCAGTGTCATAAGCAAACTTTTTGCTTTGGCCTTTATCATCTCGACATGGAGAGGGACACACTTCTTTGTGTGGTCTTCCATCCAGATCATTAGACATTTCCCCTTTTCTGATTACAGGGCTGTCTCAAGTCTTTGCTAATCTTGTTACCTAGAAAACTCAGATCGTTTTAACAGCTTTGTCACTTTGCCCTTGTTCTAGGTTGTAGCTGTGGTAGAATGGGTCATGCCTGAGGCAGGCAGTAGCCATCTCAGATTTTCCACTTTCATGACCTTGAATCATTTTGATTTTAACTTCTGATAAATAATGGATGGAAGCTGCTCACCAGCAACGTTAGCTGTGGAGTTTGTACTGTTCGTGGCCTTGATGGACAAAACAACATGAAATTAAATGAAACACAAGAGAAAATGATTTAATGAAGGCACGTGGTAAACAGGGGAAGTAGAGGCTGCTGTCAGCTTATCAGGACTCACTGCACTTTTTAAAAATAAGGATGATTCTACTTGAAAGCAGTGACACATAGTATAGTACACACACAAACCAGTAGCATGCTTACTGTCCTCATTGAGTATTATGTGCTGTACATCATTGTATGTACTTGATTTTCGTAGAGCTAGCAACAGTCAGAGTGTTCACACCAGCATCACTGTGAACACGAGTAGTGTGTTGTATCAGAGTCACGGGCAGCAGGGGTGTTTCAGCCATGTTATAATCCAATGAGGGCACCTTCACACATGCCAGTCACCCTCACGGAAATGTTTTATGTGTTACCCAGTTTTTGTTGTCAGATATTTTACAACTTGAGAAAATTATCGTTTTATAATATAATGCAAAAAGTGAAGGTAAATACTGTTTATCTAACACAATTTAAGCTAACCAAAATATAAATAACAAATATACACAGTAAACATTTAATAGTAGCTACCTGTTGGTAGTAGTGTTGAATATTTTTTTTATTTTTATTCTTCTTAATATATGTTATAAAATATGTGCATTTATAAAATAGGCACATCTCTTACTTTATCAGAAAAAAATGACTTTATAAAGCTCTTATAAAAAATAATGTTAAAACCTCTGACTCTGTAGATGTAACCCTTGTCATCTTAGCACTTTTGGAAGCCGGGGTGAGACAATCTCTTGCAGCCAAAAGTTTGAGACCAGCCTGGACAACATAGTGAAACCCTGTCTCTACAAAAAATTAAAAAATTAGTGGCACACACCGAGGGTCCCAGTTACTCGGGATACTGAGGTGGTATGATCGCTTGAGCCCATGAGTTGGGGGCTGCTGTGAGCTATGATTGTGCCCCAGCACCTGCCAAAGCGATGGCTTATCCAGAGACACCAGACCAGAGTGTAGACATTCACCCTGAGACTCCATTCCCGGCTTATCACTCAGCCCTGGCTGTGGTGGATCTTACCACTAAAACTGATGTGGTCTGGGCTTCCGCCAGAGCTTGTTGTTTTCTCTGGATGAAAGGGTCATGCGTGATGAGTTCTGTGTGTTCTGGTCTCAACCAACAGTTTTCGTCTGCCTCTACCCTGGGCACCCTGCACACTCTCAGCAATTCCCCTGGACCATCTTCCTAGGCAATCCCTACACCTCTCACTGAGCTGTTCCTTCCCATGTCCCCACCAGCTGCTCCCTTGGTTTTCTCTGGTATATCACCTTATCCTGTAGCTTCATAGAAGGAAGAGATGATATGGGTGGTTAATAGGTGTAAAAATATCTTTATCTTTAGCTTACCTTCTCACCTAATTTTTTTTTTGATATATGCTTCTCGCTTAAAAATTTGAAGTGATTTCTGTGCTGTCAGACTCCCTTTCAGTGTTCTGATTGAAAACTCCAAAGGCATTCTGATTCCTCATTTTTTTTGTGCATGACAGTTTTAGTTCCCCATCTTCATGGACAGGTATAGCCTCTTCTTTGCTATGTCCAGTGTTCTGTGTCACAGTGATTTGCTAACTCAGGTTATCTATTATGCAATGTACTGGGAGGAGCCTTGAATCTCAGATTTTACTTTTTCTAATGCTAAAAAATGTTCTGGAATTATATCACAGTGCATTATGTTAGGTTATCCATGCTACATATTGTGATATAATGTATATGTCATCTGTTAAATAGAACACACTATTATATCATTCCATAAATTATTATTTTTAACAAAATGAGCCAGAAGAGTTTTGGAGTGGAAAGTTTGTTAGCTGAGGAAACTACACATTTGCAACATGCACAGGAAATAAGTCTGCAAGGAAAATGTGCTCTAAACAGTGTAAATAAGTGATTTAACATTTTTAAAGTATTTTTGCAGCAGATTGCTGAAATCAAATGCCCATATTTTGGCATTAATGCCTCAAACATAATGTATTCTGTTACTGCTTATTGCATAGATGATTTTAACTAACATAGTGACTGGCAAATAACTATATAACTATATAACTATATATATATATTTTTGGGGGGGGGGTAGAGACCGAATCTCACTTTACTGCCCTTGGTAGACTGCCGTGGTGTCACACAGCTCACAGCAACCTTCAACTCCTGGGCTTAGGCGATTCTCTTGCCTCAGCCTCCTGAGTAGCTGGGACTACAGGCACCCGCCACAATGCCTGGCTATGTTTTTGTTGCAGTTTAGCCAGGGAGGGGTTTGAATCCGCCACTTTCGGCATATGAAGCTGGCGCCCTACTCACTGAGCCACAGGCGCTGCCCAACAATATTTTTAAAATACAAAGATGTTAAATAGTTCCAAATGTCAAAGTTCCTAATACTTCACTTTTTACAACAGAAGCATGATACTATTTTCTTAAATATTTATAGACTTTCCTAATGGAAAAAAATACAACTCTTCCTTTTTTGCACTTAACAAATGTGTTAGATAAACTAAATAAAAAGAAATAGCACATACAGGGTATCCATAAATAAACTGCACACAAACTTTATGGACCCCTGTACTTACTCCTGCAGATAAGGAGTATATTACTGAAGAATGATAAAGCATTGCATATTATGATACGTATGCCCAACAATCAATGTATAATCCTCATTTTGAATCCTCAGCCCTTTCTTTTCTCAGATGGCCCACCACCTACCATGGGAAAAGTATTGACCACATAAATATGTGATGTGTGTAGGGTTAACCATAAAAATCCTCATATTATAATTGTTATAATAAAGAGTGGAAACAGAATTCCACTAATAATATTCTGTTATTAAATACAATGTTATCATCATGTTGTATCTTGTTATCTTGAAGCACATATTTATTTTTAGCTTTGAAAAAGCTGAAACACAATGAGTCATTATATTATAGTTTTTATTTCAGTCGTTGTTACCTTTCAGTTCTTTGGATAATTTGAGAAATAGCTGTGACGTTATGCTAAGGTGTTATTCAAGATGTGTGTTTTTTCTCTTTGTTTTCAGCTTGCAGTGACCTGGAGTTCAGGGAAGTGGCAAACAGATTGCGGGACTGGTTCAAGGCCCTTCATGAAAGTGGAAGCCAGAACAAGAAGCCGAAACTGCTGCTGAGGCCCGAGAGAAGCAGTAAGATTTCTGAATCTCACCACTGAGTTGTCTTGGATGTGGGTTTTTATTCCCAACAAACAGCTCAGAATAAAACAAATATATCGGTGTTTATCCCTTATGGGGACACTGAACAAAAATCACAGCACTGTTTTAAAGCACACCTGTATTATTGATATTTTTCTTTTTTCTTTTTTGCAGTTTTTGGCCAGGGCCGGGTTTGAACCCGCCACCTCTGGCATATGGGGCTGGCACTCTACTCTTTTAAGCCACAGGCACTGCCCTATTATTGATATTTTTTTCATGGAAATAAAGCATTTTGAACAGCTATGATGGTCAAAAAAGAAATGTCATTTCAGAGAGTATTTAGCCTGCAGTAAAACAGAAAGAATAGGAATATTTTTTAGTCTTTTATCAAAGTGATAAATGGTAGAACAACATGGAGAATAAAGGTTAAGAATTTTGGAGTGCTTAGAGTTTTAGAGAACACAACAGGACTCCCCAAATAGTCGCCTTTGGAAGACTGCTTTGCTGAAGTCTTTAATTTGACCCTGTGTGAAATACATCAAGTAAACAAAACTCAGAAGAAAAATAAGATCCACGAGATCATTACAGAATTTTTTTCATTATTTATATAATTTTCCAGAGGATTTAGAACAAATTTTTTTGATGGGACTTAAAAATTGAAATGGGTACTTGTTATATAATTTTTAAACGTTTAATTTTATGCTATTTTCATTTGCATACGTTTGTTTTGTATTTAATTCACATAAAAGGGATATTGAATCATAGGCCAAATTTGTCAAAGATTGAATTATTTGCTCTAAAATAAAAGAAAAGGGGCAGCAGTGAAGATCCACGTGTCTTAGCTGACGTGACACATTCAGTCTCTCATACAGCCTCAAAGTGCAGCCTCTAACAGACCACAGGGTAATAGACACCACTGTCTATAATCTGTAGTTTCTGAAATGCCTGAGTTGCTCTCTTCACAATAAGGAATTGTCTTCAATCTCAACCTGCATAGCTGTGAATGTTATGTGTGTTCTTAAACAATTTAATATAGAAGTACAACTGAATATAGGAGTATAATTAACCTATTAGCTTTGATATAATAATTATCTTTGAATGTGTGATGACTCTTCATGTATTTCATGTATTTCTTTTTAGGAATTTCAGAAAGAAATTATACTACTTCCCCTATATTCCTTATTTTCCTTATTGGAATTATTGGTTAATTTTTTGCTAGATGTAAATTTGTTTATGTCTTTCAGACTAAACTTGTTTAATAGAAACAATAAGTAAATAAGTTATAAATCTGCCCCTGCATTTATAAATGAAATATTTCTGGGGTGAGGAAAAGGTTATTCCAGACCTTTATTAAATTTCTTAAAAAATAATTTATGTTCACACCTGCCCTCATAATTAGGGTGACCAGATTTTAACATCTGTAAGGCAGGACACCATGGCCGGGGGTCGGAGCAGGGTAGGGGACGGTGCAGGGGAAGGCCTGACAACAAGGCAGACTTTGATAAGCAGTTCTCGATAATCACTTCTCAGCAATTATTTATTACAGTTTAACATTATAAAATTAAGAAAAATAATACAAAACTCATATTCTGGCGAAATAGCCATATGGCGCTGAAAACTGTATATTCCCTTCTTGTTCTGCAGCCCGTTCGTGCATTCTTTCCAAAAATCGGGACTTTTTTAAAACACCGGGGACGCAAGACAGACAAATTGTTGAAAAGCAGGACTGTCCCGCCAAAATCGGGTCTGGTCACCTAACTCATAATACTCAGTCTTGAATATTTTTATTTCTTGCCCTCAAGTTCCTCCTTGAATTCAGACTAATGATCCCACCAGATTTGAAGGCCTGAGAGAAGAATTTGTACGACCCTTGGCGAGGTGCCTGGTCGGTTGTACGTGTTCATGAACACACACCTTCCCATTCTAGCTTTTTCTTGTAGGAAATGCCATGACACTGAGTTGAGATAGAGGAAGTTCTTTGGAGCTGAATGTATTTGGAGAGCAAGGGAATAAGTGGGCCACCTGATTCTTACAGCTCTTGAAAAGATGCCAGTGAGGAGTGAATTTCCAGAAGGGAGTTAGCCATTAGAGTCAATGTGAGAGATTCCCAGACCAGGAAGGGCTGGTTCCCTCAGCTCCTGGCACCATCCGTGCTGGGAGAGCTCCCCTCCCCCCACACCATCCTCTTTGACTTGTGACCCAGCCCTCCGTCATTGGGTCCCCAGCTCCTTTCTGCGGGTCCCCCGCTCCTTTCTGCTCTTATTTTTCTGTCCCAGCCTTTACCACAGTCTAACGTAGTCATGATCTACTTGTCCGTTTTACTTTGCTTTCTCTCCACTGGACAATCTTTTCCTGGATGAAGTCAGAGGTTTTTACTCACCACTGGGTTGCCAGAGCCTAGACTAGATCTCGACACCGAGTATTCACTAAGTGAAGGTGAACTGAATGTTGGATGAGAGCAGCAAAGGAGAAATCCGCACACCACACGGCGTGGCTGCGCAGTTAGGGCCCTGGGAATAACTATTAGCGGTGCGCCTTGTTCTCTCCATGATGCTTGGTGCTGGAGTCAATCTGTGTGCTTTTATTTATATAAGAAAGATTCCAAGTGGAAGTGATTAACAAAATTTGCAGGCATTTAAATGACAAATGGTAATAGATATTCCCAGACTGCCTTGTAAAAACATAAACAAACAAGCAACAAAATACTTGGGCATTTTGAATTTCTACCAGCAAGACATGAACGTTAACTTTCGTCTTTATGCCTACTAACAAAAAAAATCAATATTCTTTATAACTTTTCCATTCCAATGAGTTTGTTATTATATTTCATTGTTAATTCAATTTGCATGTCCTTTATTAGTAGTGGATTTAAACATAAAATATTGGGGGGAAACCCTTTACAGCAAATAAAATAAAACACATCATAATTTATTTCCAGTCATCTGTTTAATCATGAGAGAGAAACATTGATGGCTTCTATCATGAATGTGTTTAATCAGGTCCTTCAAGCGTTTTTGGTAGTTTTTGCTTTATGCATTAGCGTCTGAATATTTTTTAGAACTTATGGACTTATTTCTATTCTATATATTCTATGTTAACCAGTTGGATGAAAATATTTCAAATTGTATATAAAACCAGCACAGTGTACCCCATGACTGCATTAATGTACACAGCTATGATTTAATAAAAAAAAATAATTAAGGATACAGTAAAGTCAAAATAAGGCACAGAAAGATATTCTGATAAGATACAGAATATTTGCCTTTAGGTGTATTACTCAAAAGACAAAGAAAAACTTATTTTACAGTATCTTATAAAGAGTAGACCAAAAATCCAAGAAAATTGTTTTACTTTAATAAACATAAAATAATTGCGTTTTAGTTCTGCATCAGTATCATTTGATACTATTATTTTTTAATCTTATAAATAAGCTCCTTAATAATTATCCAGCATTGTCCAGGAAAATTAATGGTTTTGGTGAATCGTTTATAATATTTTTATTTATTTAGGTTCATTTTACACATTTTTGAATAGTCATTTTTTATTAGAACATAATCGTATTTAAAAAAATCTTATATATCTTGGACACAAAGTTATCTTATATGTATATCCCTATTTTTCATAGTAAAATTATTTATGTGATTAATTTTTTCTTTTTTTATTTCCCCCATGTGATTAGTTTTTAATTCCAGTAATGTTTATGTGACAGAGAAAACTATGAGGTGGATAATTATAAGCTATTATGCATCAGCATTTTGTAGTATATTAGCAGGGATTGTGCATATAAATTTTTTACTTTTTAATAGCCATATGGTTCTTCATAGCTCTTTTTAATAAGGCAAAAATTAACATGTTTATTGACCAACACATATATGTACACCTTCTCTAAACCATAAAAATAAAAGACAACTAGCAGATAAGTTATAAAGCATGCTTTATTGTCTTATTTGTTGACATAAAATAATCAAAAGAGTAATAATAAAGTTTAAAGACTTTGTTCAAGCACAAAGTTTGAGGACAGCTGTCTGGAAAGCACAGATTCCAAAGAATGAAAGTCAGTGTTCAAAGTACAAAAGTATACACAAAATTTAGAAAGCTACAAGGAATTTCATTATTATTTTTCTATTTAAGGCTTAATAATGTGTGGTTACAATATCTTTTTAGTTGAGGTGGCCTTTCTTTTCCTGGAAAGGTGTGTTTAAAATTCTACACTAAATAATACTGGTCATAGGGTCTCCTGATCTGAGTTGAATACAGGACAGTTAAAGAGACGGTTAATCTACTGATCATCCACTGGACAGGGGATGCCTGGTCTCTGCTCTGTCCTAGTCATTACCTAATGATCATCCACTGGAAAGTGGAGACCTGGTCTCTGCTCTCTCCTAGTCATTATCTCATGATCATCCACTGGAGAGGGGAGGCCTGGTCTCTGCTCTCTCATAGTCATTTATGGAAAAAGAATAATAGGAAAGAGAGTTAATGTATCATCTAAAAAGCGGAATTGCAAATGTGCTCTGAGTCTCTAGGGCTTAACTTCTCTGTAGCATAATTGATTTAAAGAGTCTTAAAATTTTACTTTTTCTTCACATATCTCTTTTTTTAAAATCTACATATTAGATTAGATACTAATAGGTAATACCAACTAACTGACTTAATCTAGCATAAGTATAAGGTATTAAATTATCAAAAGATCTTATAAATAATAATTGTTATTATTATTGTTATTGTTGTGAGACAGTCTCATTCCATAGCCCAGGCTAGAGTGCTGTGGCATCACAGCTCACAGCAACTTTAAACTCCTAAGCTCAAGTGATCCTCCTGCCTCAGCCTCCTGAATAGCTGGGACTATAGTTGCTGCCACCATGCCCAGCCAATTTTTCTATTTTTAGTAGAGATGGGGGTCTTGCTCTTACTCAGGCTGGTCTCAAACGTGTGAACTCAAGGGATCCTCCTGCCTCAGCCTCCCAGAATTACAGGCAGGAGCTACCATGTCTGGCCAGAAATTATTTTTAAGTTGACTCATTAAGCAATAGAAATTAAAAATAGTATTCAGTGTTGATTTATATTTGTGTATACTATTTTTAGTAAATCTCTGTTGGATGAATGAATAAATGCATATTTGATCTTCAAAAATGATTGCTATTAAAATAAGCATTTTAATTGAATGATTTAATTTGCTTAAAAATTATGTTTTTATCATCTTAACTATCTGATAGATGGTAATTATGGGTCAAGCACATCCAAATTATGGGACATAAATCCATATAGATGTAGAAAACATACTTCTGAATGCAATAACAATGTATATTATATCATATTTAACAGTGATAAATGATATTCAATTAGTTTATATGGCCAAAATTTGTTAATTGACTTTTTAAAAGTTTTAAATTATTCTAAATAAGAATAACAATTCTGAAACTATACAATAATAGTCTTTTAAGGCTTAACCTAATACTACATACAAGTCATCTGAAATTTTACTACTTTTTGTATGTAAGTTAGTCTGTGATACTTTATTTTTTTAAGAGACAGAGTGCAGTGGTGTGATCATAGCTCACTCCAGCTTAGAACTCCTGGGTTCAAGCATTCCTGCCACCTCAGCCTTTCAAGCAGATAGGAATAAATGCATATGCCATCATGTCCAGCCAACTTTTTAAATTTTTTTTGTAGAAATATTTCTATTTTATCTGGGCTGGTCTTAAACTCCTGGCTTCAAACAATCCTTCCACCTTTGCCTCCCAAGTCTGTGATACTTGAGCAGTCTGAATTGTTTTCTTTTTCTAAATAATAAAAAAGCCCCTTCCTGCCCTTAAATTTACAACTCTTCCCCTAACACAGGGAGTGGCCTGCTTACCACTGCATGCTAGTGCTAGTTAAAAAAGTGATGTCAACAAATCAGCTATTCAGATAATTTAGGTAAGCAATTTCTTTATTTATTTCATGAATTTAGCAGACAGTACTCGTATTATTTATACTTTATAGTGACGGCAAAAAGTCAAGCACCGGCCTTGAAAGTGACACTTACAACTTATGAAGTATCATTATTAAAAAAATAAATTGATAAGGAAAAGGTTAAATCGTGGGCATCAGCAAAAATCACAATAAAGAACAAATGGTTAGAAATATTTCATCATTTTGAAACAAACCATGTTCCATACAATAATGCACTAAAAATTGTGGTATATGTGCTATCCTTACCAGGAACTAATGCTGTGACTGAACGCGTTTTTTTCTATGGTAAATAAAGTGTGGACATCAGAAAAATCACTATTAAGTGTTAAGACTTTGAAAGCCATTTTAAGTGTGAAATATAATTTAACAAATTCTTGTGAAAAATTTCATGACCTTTTAAACAACGACAGCAATCTACTAAAAAAAATTCACTCAAATGAGAAATTTGCCAAACAATAAAATAATACTATACATATTTTTTAATGTATTATATTTGTAAATTGTACTTATGTTGAAATTAAAAAAAATTACTATACTATTTTTGCTTTTTATGAAAATTTTTGTTGCTCCACATAGACCAAATTTTTCATTAAGAACCCCCCGGCCCCTGTCAATAGTGTCCCGCTTTACCAATGTTAAAATCTGGTCACCTTATTATAAAGTGATTTTTGGTCTTCTAGATATATGCCTAGTAGAGGAATTACAGGATCAAATGGCAGGTCTACTTTTAGTTCCTTAAGTGTTCTCCAAACTTTATTCCAAAAGGAGCTTATTAGCTTGCATTCCCACCAGCAGGGCAGAAGTGTTCCCTTTTCTCCACATTCATGCCAACAACTGTAGTTTTGGGATTTTTTTTTTTATGTGAGCTACTATTATAGGAGTAGATGATATCTCTGATGATTAAAGATGATGAGCATTTTTTCATGTGTCTGTAGGCCATGTGCCTGTCTTCTTCAGAGAAGCTTCTGTTCGAGTCTCTTGCCAGCAATGAAATGGGATCACTTGTTCTTTTCTTGTTAATAAGTTTGAGTTCTCTGTGGATTCTTGTTATGAAACCTTTGTCAGAAGCATAACCTGCAAATATCTTCTCCCATTCTGAGGGCTATCTGCATGCTTAACTTATGGTATTCTTGGCTGTGCAGAAGCTTTTTAGTTTGATCAGATGCCAGTAATGTATTTTTGGTGTTACTTCAATTGCCCAGGGAGTCCTCCTCATAAAGTATTCTCCCAGGCCAATTTCTTCAAGTGTTTCTCCTACACTCTCTCCAAGAATTGTAATAGTTAACATGTCTTCAGTTTAAATCTTTTAGCCAGTGAAAGTCAATTTTTGTTAATGGTGAAAGGCGTGGGTCCAGTTTCAGTCTTCTACAAGTCACCAGTCAATTCATGCAGCACCATTTGTTAAATAGGGGATCTTTTCCCCAATTTATGTTTTTGATAGGCTTATCAAAAATCAAATGACAATAAGTAACTGAGTTCATCTCTTGTTTCTCTATTCTGTTCCATACATCTACCTCTCTATTTTTGTGCCAGTATCATGTTCTTTTGATCACTATAGATTTACTGTAGTATAGTCTGAGGTCTGGTAGTGTGATTCCTCCAGATTTTTTTTACTTTTAAGTAATGTCTTGGCTATTCAGAGTTTTTCCTAATTCCTTATAAAACAAAGTACTATTATTTCCACATCTTTAAAGTATGACAGTGTTGCTTAAATAGGGATTGCATTAAATTTGTATATTGCTTTGGGTAACAATGTGGATTCTTCCCAGCCATGAGCATGGTATGTTTTTCCATTTGTTAACATAATCAGCTATTTCTTTTCTCAGAGTTTCATAGTTCTCTTCATAGATATCTTTCACATGATTTGTTAGGTAAATTCCCAAATATTTCATCTTTGGCACTACTGTAAATGGAATAGAGTCCTTAACTATTTTTTTCAGGTAGACTATTGTTGGTATATATAAAATCTACTGATCTGTGAGTATTAATTTTGTATCCTGAGACATTCCTATATTCCTTGATCACTTCTAAGAGTTTTGTATTTGAGTCCCTGGGATTTTCCCAGTATAAAATCATATCATCTGTGAAGAGTGAAAGTTTAATCTCCTCTGACCCTATATGGATATCCTTAATCACCTTCTCTTGTCTGATTGCAATAGCTAAGACTTCCTTTACAATGTTAAAAAGCAATGGAGGCAATGGGCAATCTTGCCTAGTTCCTGATTGGAAATGTTTTACATTTTACTCCTTTCAATGTGATACTGGCTGAGGGTTTGTTGTAGATGGCCTCTATCAATATAAGAAATGTCCATTCTCTACCTATTTTCTTAAGTGTTCTGATCATGAAAGGATGCTGGATATTATCAAAAGCTTTTTCTGCATCATTTGAGAGATTCATAAGGTCTTTGTCTTTTTTATGTGATGTATTATATTTATAGATTTACATATATTGAACCGACCTTGAGACCCTGGGATAAAACTCACTTGGTCATAGTGTATAATTTGTTTTATATGTTGCTGGATTCTGTTTTTTAGAATCTTATTGAATATTTTTGCATCTATATTTATTAAAGATATTGGTCTATAATTTTCTTTCCTGGTTTGGTCTTTTCTTGGTTTGGGGATGAGCGTGATATTTGCTTCATAGAATGTGTTAGGAAGTATTCCTTCTTTTTTCTATGTTTTGGAAAAGGTTATGTAATATAGGTACTAGTTCCTCTTTAAAGGTTTGATAAAATTCTGATGGGAGGCCATCTGGTCCCAGACTTTTTTCTTTTTTGGGAGATTTCATATAGTTGATGCTATTTCAGTACTTGGTATAGGTCTATTCAACATTTCCAATTCTTTCTGGCTGAGTCTAGGAAGGTGGCATGCTTCAAGTATTGGTCTATTTCCTTCAGATTTTCATATTTCTGAAAAAAGAGTTTTTTGTAGTATTCATTAAGGATTATTTGAATTTTTGAGGTATCTATTTTTATTTCACCTCTGTCATTTCTGATTGATGACATAAGGGATTTTACTTTTCTGTTTCTTGTTAGGTTAGCCAAAGGTTTATCAATTTTGTTAATCTTTCCAAAAAAACAATTTTTTCATTCATTGATCTTTTGAATGATTATTTTATTTTCTATTTCATTTAATTCTGCTCTAATTTTGGTTATTTCTTTTCTTGTGCTGGGTTTGGGGTTGGAATGTTCATCCTTTTCTAGTTGCTTAAGTTGTTCCCTTAAGTTGTTGACTTCCTCTCTTGCCATTCTGTTGAGGAAGACTTTCAATGCTATAAATCTCCCTCTTAGGACTGCATTTGCAGCATCCCACAGGTTCTGATAATTCCTGTTTTTATTATCATTTTGTTCCAAAAATTTGATAATTTCTATCTTAAACTCCTCTAAGACCCAGAAATCATTCAGCATAAGATTACTTAATTTCCATGTCTTTGTATGGGTATGAAGATTCCTGTTGTTTTCGAGTTTAACAAAAATACAAAAATAATTTCTATTCTTTTAAATTTGCTGGGGTTAGATTTGTGACCTAAGATGTGATTAATTTTGGAGAATGTTCCGTGGGCTGATGGGAAGAATGTGTATTCAGTTCTGTTAGGATGAAACGTTCTGTAGAGCTCTGTTAAGTCCATTTGTTGTAGGATCAAGTTTAAGTCCAAAATTTCTTTCCTTAGTTTATTGTTGGAGGATCTGTCTAACACTACCAAATGAATGTTAAAATCTGCGACTGTTATGGTACTGGAAGATATTAAATTGTTCATGTCTGTTAGGGTCTTCTTTATTAATTGAGAAGCATTCTGGTTGGACTCATAAATGTTAATAATTGAAATCTCTTCATGTTGAATGTTTCCCTTGAGAAATATGAAGTGACCATTCTTGTCTTTCCTTACCTTTGTTGGTTTAAAGCCTATTACATCTGCGAATAAAATTGCAATCCCTGCTTTTTTCTGATTTCTATTTGCCTGAATTACAGATGTCCATCCCTTCACCCTGAGTCTATTTTTATCCTTTAAGGTGAGATGAGATTCTTATATGTAGCAGATATCTGGTCTGAGTTTTTGTATCCAGTCAGCCACCCTGTGCCTTTTTAGAGGACAACTTAAAGCATTCACATTAATTGAGAGAATTGATAAGCCTGGTAGGTTCTGGGTGTCAAGTTTTTCAAAAGTCCAGTAGATGTTTTTTAATCCTTTTGCCACTGTGGAAGTTAGGTTTTGATCAAAAATTTATGAGTGAGTTTACCTTGGTGGTAGAGCATTGTACAAGTTGTTGTGGCAGAGGGGTCTAAGAATATCCTGGAGAGCTGGTTTAGTTATGGCAAATTTCTTCAACATGTACGTCATTAAAGTATTTGATTTCTCCATCACAAATGAAACTCAGTCTGGCTGGATACAGGATCCTGGGCTGAAAGTTGTTTTGTTTTAGGAGATTGAAGTTTGATGACCATCCTCTTCTGGCTTGAAAAGTTTCAGCTGAGAGATTTGCGATCATTCTAATATTATTCTTCTTGTATGTTATGATTTTTTTACATCTGGCTGCTTGCAGAATTTTCTCCCTCATATTAACTTTGGCAAAGTTAATTACAATGTGTCTAGGAGATGCTTTGTTTGGATTGAGTTGTGCTGGGGTTCTTAAACTTTCTGCTGTTCTGAATTTCAGTATCTCTTTCCATGCTTGGGAATTTCTCCTCAATTATATCTTGGAGTAAAGCATCTGTGCCTTTAGGAACATCCTCTTCTCCTTCAATAATTCCTATAAGGTGGCTCGGCGCCTGTGGCTCAAGCAGCTAAGGCACCAGCCACATACACCTGAGCTGACGGGTTTGAATCCAGCCCGGCCTGCCAAACAACAATGACGGCTGCAGCCAAAAAATACCTGGGCATTGTGGCAGGTGCCTGTGGTCCCAGCTACTTGGGAGGCAGAGGCAGGAGAATCACTTGAGCCTAGGAGTTGGAGGTTGCTATGACCTGTGATGCTATAGCACTCTACCTAGGGCAACAGCTTAAGTCTCTGTCTCAAAAAAAAAAAAAAAAAGAATTTCTATAAGGTGAATGTCTGCTCCCTTAGGGTGGTCTCACAACTCTCTGAAGAAATGATTCATTAGTACTCTCACTTCTCTGCCTCTTTGAGCATTTGGGAGCATTCACAAGCTTTGTCTTTAATGTCAGAGATCCTTTCTTCTGCCTGCTCCATTCTGTTACTGAGGGATTCTACTATATTTTTTAAGATCTTTGAGGGCTGCAAATTCTTGCCTCAATGTGTCAAAATGTTTGGAAACTTTGTCTTTGAATTCACTGAATTCTTGTGACAACTTTTGATTTACTCCTT
Organism: Galagoides demidoff; assembly: GCA_963574575.1. NCBI lineage: Eukaryota > Metazoa > Chordata > Mammalia > Primates > Galagidae > Galagoides > Galagoides demidoff. The sequence continues at coordinate 9,111 of CAUYQV010155670.1, read as the reverse complement.
GAATTTCTAGTTCCAACTTTACTTCAGTTCTATTAGTCTTATTTGCCATCCAAATTCTGAACTTGATTTCTGACATCTCAGCCATTTGTCTATGAATGGGATCTTCTGTTGTGTCTCCTTTGTCATTTCTTGGGGAAGTTGATCTACTCTGATTATTCATGTTGCCAGAGTTTTTCTGCTGATTCCACCCCGTGATTTTTTTTTTTTTCAACGTGGCCTGAGAAGCTGGTAGGGTGAAATTGGATTGAGGGCTCCTGGAGTTATAATTAAGCAGACATTTACCAAAAAGCTGGGACTAGTGACTGTGGCTTTTCCCTACAGCTTTACAAAGGTCCCATTCAGTACTGCAGCCTGAGTATCTGGGGACCTGCTTGGTATACTAGGTCTAGGTGGCTCTGTGTTGTATTCAGCTAGTCTCTATCCAAAGCTAGTGAATCAATGGCTTTGGGCTGAAATCTCAACTGTGGAGAAATACAGCAAATAAGACACACCCCCGCTCCAGGAGCAACACCTGAAAGAGGAGAATCAGACCTTCCCTCTTCAGCGCAACCAGGGCACAACCCTAGAGGGTACTTGGGTGAACGCCCAAGTGAAGAATTCCAAACAAATTGTCCCGGTCAGCACAAATGTAGATAAAGTGGCAGAGTTCAAAAGGTCTCCAGCAACTAGACAGCAGGGGTCCACTGGCAGCTCAAGTGTGACTCACTCCAGTGCTCTGTGGATTCAGAAAGGCCTGCCCCCAAAAAGAGTTAGTCCAGGGGTGCTGATGCCTCCTTCCCCACCTTGCACCTCCCTCAGCCCAGTATCTTAGTAACTCCTGGGGCTGTGGCCCAGTGATCAAATGTGCCAGGGATTTGCTCCTGCCAGAGTCAAATTGGAGTCAATGCTTCCTCGTCCAGGCTGCCACACTCAGCCAGCAGGGGGAGCTGGAGCCTGACTACCTCAGGTGCTCAGTGGAAACTGGAGAGTGTTCCACCTGACTTTGTTGCAAACCAGAGGTTAACAAAGCCACAAATGGTTTTCTTCCTCTGAGGCTGCACCTCTGCCCCAGACACACTGCTCCTCTGATACCCCTGAAGGTCTGGCTCCCTCTGGAAATCCACAGAATTGGGGAGGTGTCTGTCCAAAATTTGACCCTGGTGAGATTGTTCTACTATCTCTGATACTGTATAGCAGGTGCCTCTACACAGGTTCCCAAGCCTCTACCTGCCACTAATTTGCATTTTCTCAGCCAGGCCAGACATCTCCCCCCACCCCATGCCTTTCTGCACTGCTACTGGATTCATTGTTTCTGTGCAGCTATACTTCTGTGGCCCATGCAATGCCCAGTCCTAGCAAAGAAGTGTATAGACATTCTGGTCTCTGCAGGGGTTAGGCTTTTAGACCAGTAGGTGAGGGGGGAAAAGGGTATACTTGGAGATCAAAATGGCAGGGAAGATATTTGTTCAACTTTATGCCGGGCAAGAGAATGCCCAATCTCACAGCACGGTCACTCTGGAGAAGGAGTCCTAGCCTCCAGCGATTCTCTCGCTTTGGGTGAGACAAGAGGTCTTCAGTTCATAGCTTGCTTGTAGAGTCACACAGCAAGCCACTCTCTTTGCTTAGTGGATGGACACTTGTCCTCCTTGGGAGGGTTTTGTACCTGAAATTTGCTTCCTTGGAGTCACAGCTTGCCTCAATAGGAATGACGTGCAATTATCAATCTTCTCTTTCAGCTTAGTTCCCAACTTTCAGCTTTATTGGGTTGGTTCTGGCCATTATCTCTCCCTCTGGATGGGAGCTTCTGTTGAAAGCTGGCTCCACTCTGGAATCTTCCCTCTCCCCCCTCCCTGAGAAAAAGTATTTACATATTATCAGTCAAAAGACTAGTGACCAGAATCTATAAAGAACTCAAGCAGATCAAGCTAATACAACCCCATCATTCAATGAGCAAAGACATGAATAGAAGCTTTTCCCAAGAAGATAGATGAATGGCCAACAAATACATGAAAAAATGCTCATTGCCCCTAAGCATCAGAATTTTGTAGTACTTTGTGGCTAACATAATTCCTCATGGTAGAGACACTTGCTTCATATTTGCCTTTTACTTGTCTTAAAACACCCAAAATAGTGTATCCAGGTATCTGTGTAGCTCTGTCCCTCAGTTCCTCCAGCTTTTTGTTCAGCATCTGTCACCAAGCACCTTCCCTGCCACCATCTGTAAAGTGGCAACACACCCACACAGCATTCCTCTTCTTTTATGCAACTTGGTTATTTCTTCATGGCGTGTATTGCTACCTGATATAAAAATGCACACCAGTTTATTTTCTCTAACAAAAAAAAATGACAAAGTTCATGAAGCCAAGAACAATAGAAATCCCAGCTTTTGGAAGTCTTGGCACTCAATAGTGTCTCAATAATGATTTGTTTAATGAGAAAGCTAATAAGTAGAATCACAGATTATCAAGATGATGTCCCAATTTTAAAGGGGTGGTAGTCTGTTGCTGCTGTCTCGTGATTGCTGAATGATATTCAGTTTCCAAAGGGCAAGATTCTGATGGTAGCAGGGTTGGAGCAAAGAGGTGAATGCTTGATGACACTTAAATAGAAAGATACTTCTCTTCTTTTCAAAAGGCACTGAACTTTGAAAGTGGAATACAGTTTTATAAAGAAAGGGGGGCTTAGAAGCCTCATACACTGGCTATCAAATTAACATTGCTCTATATTTTCCATTATTTATCTTACTACCCTGCTAAAACAGTTTAAAATTTAGTGAAAATAGGAGGGATTTTCCTACTCATTGGTTTAGTAATTATTCTTAACTCTCAAACAGAATATGAAAATATCTGAAGACTTTAATCAACTAATTTTTATAATAGCCTTTGATGTGGACAGTTACTACCCAAGAATTGATTTTTATTTGAATCTTGGATAGAATTGATTTTTATTTGAATCTTGTAAATATTTGATTGTTAAATGATTCCAGTTGGAAGGTCAACAGTGTCATGGATTTTGAAGACATTAAGCAAATTGATAAAGTTTGCCATACTTTTTTTTTACAATTTAAGTCTACTTTTATATTTAAAAAAATCAGGCTTCTTTATATTCTGTTTGGATACACTATTTTAGAGCTATCATTGGAACTAAATGGCGATAGAAAAGCAATTAAGACAGCTAAAATCTTAAAGTGTGTTTTAAGATAAGCATTTGAAGGAAATGGAGCTGTTTACCCTCCCATTCTATTATGATTACCATAAAAACACTGGTTTGATGCCTTTTTTCAATAAGTGTGTATTGTGCCTATTATGTCTATATACCTGGATTTCAGTTTATTGAAATCTTCAAACCTTATATAACTTTTAAAAATATGGTTGTAATCAAGAACGCACTATATACTTCTTGAAAGTGATAATATACTAATTTTCCCTTTATCAATTTGGAATGGATTAGGACACCACCATCATATGCAAAATCTTCAGATTAACAGTTTGACTCAGATTAAGATAATGTCTTATTTTGTTGCTTTTCTTTACACCAAATGTTCTCTTCAGTCAGAGAAAATGATAGCATTACTTAAACCTCCAGGCTGAGTGAGTGCATTCTAATTTCTTACCAAGATATTGCTCTTTTTATGTCATGCTGTGTTCACATGGAGAGGAAGATTGAATTTGGAATCAGATGGCTTAAAAGAACGCTCCATTTTAATGCAATTACGAGCCTTCCAGATAAAGCAGGGAACTTTATCTTTTGAAAACAAAAGATTTAGAAAGATTAGATAAATATTCTTGTTTTATTAAAAGTAATAAACTGAAAGATCCAAATTATTGTCTCTTTGGTTCTATTGAGACATCTGGCATTTTCTTCTTTTAGGTAGACCTTATATTAGGTCTACCTTCTATTAGGTAGACCTTATAATTCTCTATGGTAGAATTTAAACACTTTAGTCTTAACAAGGTATTATCTTAAGATTTGATGTTTTAATTTTTGAGATATTGTGTATTTTCTATTTTCCAAAATTAATGTAATCCTGTGTAGACTGAAAGTATTATATAATTGTAAAATACACCCACCAAGGGAATGATGTACTATAATGACACTGTTTTATTACATTATTGAGTCCTGCAAAATTACTTAATTTGATCTTCTGGGTACCAAATTTTTGGTTAGTCTCTATTCTCTAGGAACCAGCCCTATTATTTTAAACAATGGGAATTACTTATTAGCATTGGCAATTTTGGAATCATTAACAAGTAGGTTGCTTCTCACGAAGTGAGTGAAATGTTGCCATTTTTATTACATTCTGTTTTCAGTAAAACTGATACCTTGATTTAAAAATAAAACCTTGTAGAATGTTCAACCAGTTTTAATTAGTAACTAATTTTAGACAGCTAAAATCTTAAAGTATGTGAACCATCAGGAAGAAAGACAACACGAAAAGGTTAAGAAGAAATATTTGCAGAAAAATGAAACAAAGAATAAACATAAGAAAAATCAAAAGAACAAAAAATAAAACAGAGAATTTTACCTTTCCATCGTATTCTTCACATATATTTAGTCAGTTACGATGTAAGCATTATTTCTGCCACAGTTTACTGCAGGGCCATTGAGGGATACATAAAATCCTTGAATGTTTGTGTGGAGGGGTTTTGAAAGCATCAAAAAATAATACTTAAAACCAATGGAAAGGTAAAAATAAAATAATTCAAAAGCATAATTATCTAGTGGCAGGTAATGTGGAAATAAATGACTGCATACCACAGCAATCCTCTAACCATATGTTTGCCAATAAAAAATAAATTAATTTTATGATTCTTCTGATATATGAATAAATTTAAATGATTTTCAGCATATTGTGGTTTAAAAGGATATATGTAACATAATATATTTTATCTTTATTTTTCATATTCTATACCTTTGATTACACAATAATACATGCTTATTTTTAAAAAAACAGCCTATCATTCCCTCCACTCTGAAGTAAAACACAGTGGCAGATGAATTTGTGTGATTGCCCAGCCCTACTTCATTTTCATACAAACATACACACATAAACCAATATGTTTTCACAGATAAGCAATCATACTATGCACGGTATGTGCCATCTTATTTTATTATTACCAACTTATTTTAATATTTTAACACTTTATTGCATTGCAAATATTTTCTCAATACTTCCTTTCTATTTTGACTTTAAAGTATCTTAGTTTACATTCTTTAAAAAGTCTTTCCCATAAAAGTACTGACCTGCAAACTCCACCTTCTTTACCTCTGGGCAGTTCTATTTGTTTCTTTGAGCATAGTTTTTTATACTATTAATCAATGGAATTTTAAGTCCTTTCTTCTGTAGTTTCTATGTCTGTCACATTTAAGCTTGGTTCTCTCAAGCACTTTGTCTCTTGGGAGTGCTTTCTCTTTCTTTTTCGTCATTTTCCCTTTCTTTTTTGCATGTCTCCATTTTTTTGGTTAAAAGTGGACATACTGTGTAGGATACTAGAGGCTGATATATCAATAAATAGCATTTGTGTCTAGAAAGTGGGATGCCTCTTCGTTTTGCTTTTCATCAGGTGGTTGTGCCGGTCTATCAGATATCTGAACGGGGTTTGTCCCTGTTTTTCAGGTCAGTTTCTTGTGTCTCCTATTCTGCCCTAAATGTGTCTGAGGTCCATGGAGCAATGTCTGTCAATAATTGTGATTTCCTCTCTTTCTGAGGCTGTTTACTGCCATGCTAGCCCACTCTCAGTCTTTAGCAATTCATCAAAACTTTTAGTTAAATTCTTACTAGTTTATATGGTATTTGGTGTCTGTTTCAGACAACCAAGTGATTACATCCAATCTCTTCTTGGCAGCACAAGACTTTTTTAAGATTCTGGGTTATTGCATTGCTCTAGGACACAAACTCACTCATGGGTTCAAGAAAACGTGTGTTTTGTGAATCATTTATATTTTTCTTATTGATCCAGTGGGAGCAATAATCTTTCCAACTTCCTGCAAAGAGCAGGGAATCTCACCCTAATCCTCCATCCGTAAATGTTGATCTTGGGGTTGACGGTTTTCAGTTTTTTTCTTTCACAACTTGAGTATATTATTCAACTCTTTCCTGGACCCTGAAAATTCTAATGATATACTAGACTGAAATTCAATCATTGTGTACTTCTTATGTGTCATTTTATTCCTGCTAATTTTAAGTTTTATTTTATCTTTAATTCTTAAAATTTTCACTATTATATAGCTAAGAATGGCATACTGTGTGTCATTCTGCTTGGGAACTCTTGCATATCTTTAATCTGCAGGGCTTTTTTTTTTTTACAAATATTTACCATACACTGTTATCTTTTTTCTCTTTCTGGGACTTCATACATACATATGTGAATATGTTATTACCACTTGATATTATCTAACAATTCCCTAAACTTATTCATCCCCTTACTCATTATTTTTAAGTCTTTTTTCCTTTATATTGGATAATTTTTTTATTTCAAAGTTTTATAGGGTACAAATATTTTGGTTACACGGCTTACCTTTATAATACTTGAGTCAGGATTATAAACGTGCCCATCACCCAGCTATGTTCTCTGCACCCAGTAGGTAGATTTTCACCCATTCACTTCACTCCCCTCCCTCCTGGTTGATTTCCATTCAGTTTTACTTCCTTCCATACACATCGGGGCTCTTTGGTTAGTTCCAACAGAGCAGGGAGTATATGTGTGTTCATTTATTCATTCTTTAGATACGTCACTCAGCATAATGGTCTCCATTTCACCCAGATTGTTTCAAAAGGCATTAGGTCATCCTTCTTCATGGCTGAGCAGTATTGCATGGTGTACATATATCACATTTTGTTGATTCACTCATGAATTGATGGGCACATCAATACTGTGATGCAGTATATCACATCTTTGCAATTGTGAATTGTGCTGCAATAAACATTCAAGCCCAGGTGACTTTTTTGGTAAAATGGTTCCTTTTCCTTTGAGTAAATACCCAGTTGTGGGATTGCTGGATCAAATGGTAAGTCTACAGTTATTTTTTTGAGGAATCTCCACACCATTTTCCATAGTAGTTGTATTAATTTGCTGTCACACCAACAATGTTGTATAAGCATTCCTTTCTCTGTGCTGGACTTTTTAATAAAGGCCATTCTGACTGGGTGTAAGATGTCATCTCACTGTGGTTTTAATTTGCATTTCCCTGATAATTACCAATGATCAAGCTTTTTTTTTTTTATGTTTATTGGCCATTTGTTTATTTCCCTTCAAAAAGCATCTATTCCTGTCTTTTATGTACAATGTTTTTTCTCCTGATTTGCCTGAGTACTTTGTAGATTCTCGCTGTTAGTCTTTACCAGACATAGAGCTCATGAATCTATTCTCCCATTCTGTAAGTTGTCTATTTGCTGTGTTATTTTGAGATATGTTCTTTCTTTGCCTAGTTTATTGAGAGTTTTTACCATGTAAGGGTGCTGAATTTTGTCTAATGCTTTCTTTCCCATCTATTGATCATAAGATCTTAGTTTTTGCTTCATTTTATGTGGTGAAACATATTTTTTCATTTATAGATGTTTAGCCATCCTTGCTTCCCTGGATGAAGCCTGCTTGGTCCTGGTGTATTATTTTTTTCGTATGCTGTTGAATTCAGTTTTCTCATTTGTTTTATTGAGAGGTTTTGCATCTATATTCATAAGGAATATTGGTCTGTAGTTTTTTTGTTTGTTTGTTTTTTATTGTTCCTTTCCTGGCTTTGATTTTGGTATCAAGGTAATATTGCCTTTGTAGAATGAGTTTGAGAGGATTCCATTCTTCTCAATGCTATGGAAGAATTTCTGCAGAATGGGTATCAACTATTCTTTATAGGTCTATAAAATTTAGTTGGGAATCCATCTTCTCTGAGGCTTCTTACTGGTTGGAGATTTTATTGCTGCTTCAATCTCAATGCTCATTACTAGTCTGTGCAGCAGCTCTATTTCTTTAAATAATTTTGATCAGTCTACAGTAAGATTTACTTACTTTTTCCTTGGTCAACTTAATTCTATAGTTAGGTCCAGCTAATGGATTTTTTTTTTCTTTAATTAATAGGGCCTTTTTTTTTTACTATTATTCTTGAATTTTCAATTAGTTATTAGCTATAATTTTTCTTTATCTATTGTTAGTTCCTGTTACTTCAGTTGCTCTAGTCACATTTTGTTTTAGTTTTCTGAAGATAGCTTTTTTAGTTCCTGAATGTCATGTGCTCTAATTCCAAAAGCCAGGTCATCTCAGATTTATTCTCAGTTGATTATGTTTTATTCTTGAGAATATGTCCCTCTTCCCTACTTCTTCGCATGTCTCATAACTCAGAGTGATATTCTAGTCCTTATGAATTGTGGAATGCTGTATTATTTTATTTTTCTCCAGTGGGTATTTTTCTTTGTTTGATTTAGCAGATGATTAACCTCACTGGGATAAAATGGAAACTTACTTTCTTAAACTCAGTTCTAACTCCAATTTAATATTCTGGTATCTAGCAGAGGGGATCTGTGTAACGTGTGGTTGAAAGGCATCAGATTCTTGGGAAGAAAATATTTGATAACAATTTTTCTCACTTTCTTATTGAATTTCTCCCTCTTTCTTCAATGACTATAAACAATTTTCTGATTCTCCAGGATAGAAAGTCTACGTTTTTTTCTATCCTTATCATTGCAACCTTGTGCCAGACAAACTCTGCCTGCCCTCAAGCTAAAAAGCAGTGAAAATTTGAAATTCACTCCCTATGACTTTATATATATTCCTTATAAAAGGCAAAAAAATCCTGACTTAAGGCCTACATGGGAGCAGAGGTTTGCACACAAATTCCTATATGCCCAAGAAATTTCTCTATGCTTTCCTTAAAGATTCGAAGTAACTGCCTCCAAATGGCTTGGTCAGTAGAACAGACATTGAAATTGTCTCTTTCCCCGTAGCCTCAGGCTTCATCAGATAAGAACAAAGAAAGTAATAGCTGACAACATGTTCTTTGTTAAGTTATGTTAAACCAGGTTATGTTGAAAGGGTTATGCTTATCAAATTACTAGGGAGGAGCTACTTACAGCGTGGGTGGTAACAAGATGTTCAAATGGATTCATGATGTCATTTATGTATAGTGCACATGTGTAGAGGG
>CAUYQV010155669.1:0-13120 GCA_963574575.1 Galagoides demidoff | reverse complement strand
TAGAGTGCCATGGCATCACAGCTCATAGCAACCTCCAACTCCTGGGCTCAGGCGAGTTTCCTGCCTCCGCCTCCCAAGTAGCTGGGACCACAGGCGCCCGCCACAACGCCTGGCCATTTTTTGGTTGCAGCCATCATTGTTATTTGGCGGGCCCGGGCTGGGGATTCGAACCCACCACCTTAGGTGTACGTGGCTGGCGCCTTAGCTGATTGAGCCACAGGCGCCGAGCCATGCAAGGAGTTTCTTCTGTGAAACTGTGAACTCATTTGAGTCTCTCAATTATGATCCGAACCTGGGACCAACATTTTGAACATTTTAGCAGTTTACCTTCATATACATTTACTTAGGTATAGGTGATAGGATAGAGTGTGCCACACAGGTACAATGAAATGACAGACCAGGAGAGCTGAAGTGTACACATTAGAATGATTATAATACTGAACCCTGGGATCTAAGCTGGAGAAGTTAGACAGTGAGGATCTGAAAGGACAGAGAAAGCTGGAAGACCAGTGGATTGTGGGTCCTGGTGGGCTTGTCATCTACAGACTACTACCGAATGGCCACTTTGGCTAGCTGGATGCTAGGCTGGTACTCGCACAAAAACAAACATCACGGTACATAAAATTGTAAGATGGGGTGACCAGTGAGATGATATAGTATATATAAGGTAAAAAGTTAGCAGAGAAAAAGGAATAGCCAGAGTCAGGGCCCAAGGACACAGGATGAAAGTTCTGAGAGGGTAAGATTATAGTGGATCGTAACAACTTCAGCCATATTAGGACTCTGCCTACAGAACCATTATAAATAGGATAAAGACATTACCCAGTGTCTAAATAGAGCTAACATACCCCAAATGTACAAATACCTGCCTAGTGTTTCTGAACACAAGACGGTGTGCTAAGCTCAGTGGTGAGTATTCAGCTATAAGGAAATAGGAGTCTCAGCTTGGGGAATTCTCCATCTAAGATGTCCCAGGGTGGATCTTTCTCCCTGTCCTCCCTCCTTTCTTGTCTTTTGTTCCTGAAACCATCTATTGGAAATGTTGAGGAGGGAAAAAATCTAGAAATACCAAGCGATTCATTGTGATTTAAGCGATTCATTCATTGATTCCCCAAATCAGCAACGGAGTACGTATGTACTGGAAATTTGGCCAGACTCTGATATTCAGAGAGGGAGGGCTGTCTTGAAGTCCTCATTATTAAATGAGACTCTGGAAAGAGGAGTCGGTGAATCTGCCTGAGGACATTAAGGAAGGTTTCAATGTGGAGGTGATTCAGGTTGAACTGTGCAGACTAACTAAAGGTTGTACTGGTGGGTAAGAGTGGACGAGGCCCTCTGATCTTCTGCTTCTTTCGCTTGGCATGATGGACGATGGACTTCTCCTACCGAAAGCCATGCTCACCCCCTGTAATTCATTTGTTTCGTCTTCCCAAGGACCCACTGATGATATATGTTCTTTTGAATGCAAGTTTCTGCCTCTAGGAAAAAGAATAGTATTTAATAATATGGTCAATAATACTTAAGTAGTGATATTTATTTGGTTTGTTTACCAACCTCTGGTCTGTGGTTCTGTTTTCCATTTTGTTGGTAGCCTGTGAACTTTACACCTGGCAATAGCATGCTTCTTTGATGTTATCCCATGTGAGGACAAGCTGGGTTAGCCAAATCATGGTTAGCGCCTCTGCAGACTACCAGTTTACATAGGAAGAAAAACTACACACTATTTTCACATCTGAGGAAATTATTCTAGAGGAGTAAAATCATTTTCAACCTTACTTCCTGCCTTTTATTAGTAAATAAAAGCTTATGTTTCATACTTTAGTTCCGAATCATTCTGAAATCTGTCACTTTCGGAGCAGTCTTGATTATTGTTATTATTATTTTTGGATGTAATAATGCCCTGTATAATTTTAGGGCATGACAAACCTAAATAAGAAGTTATTTCACAATGGGAGGTTATCTGTGACTAATATTATGTCTCCAAAATCCGGCTCGGTGCCTGTGGCCCAAGCGGCTAAGGTGCCAGCCACATACACCTAAGGTGGCGGGTTCGAATCCCTAGCCCGGGCCCGCCAAACAACAATGATGGCTGCAACCAAAAAAATGGCAGAGCGTTGTGGCGGGCGCCTGTGGTCCCAGCTACTTGGGAGGCTGAGTCAGGAGACTCGCTTGAGCCCAGGAGTTGGAGGTTGCTATGAGCTGTGATGCCATGGCACTCTACCCAGGGGGATAGCTTGAGGCTCGTCTCAAAAAAAAAAAAAAAATTGAACATCAAAAAGGCTGAAAATCCACACCTGGAATAAAAGGGCTAAAAACAAAAGAATATACAGAAATATAAATATTCGAACAAAAAGAATACAGTTGGCAATATGAATTTCAAAGTTTATAAGAATTAGGAAAAACAGGAGAATATCATTTTATATTTATAAAATATGTATACCCACAGTGTGGTCATAAAAATAATGCAGCTTTATGTGACCAAATAGCACAGTATTGACATAAATAATACAAGAATTGTTGGAGACAAAAGGACAATGACAGAAAGTCAGTTTTCTTAGGAAACTGCTCACCTGTATCACCATGTTTGACAAATCAAGTATAGGAAGAATTCAAACCTTATTTTTAAAAAATAAATTTAATAGGTACAATAAGTGCTCACCCACAATGAATATACCATTTTTGAAAAATCTATAAAATGTTTCTAGAAACAAATTATGTACTTATGGACCAAAATAAAATCTTAAGCCCTCTGCCCCATAGCTGAATGAATGGACTGAATCCATTAAGGTTTCTCTTAGCCAAAGACCCCAGAGAAACCTTAAAGTTCAGTAACTGGGCAGGAGATGGGAGGTCAGGCATCCCTTGTCGGGCATCCCTTGTCCCTCCCATTCAGAGTTTCTGATTAGCAGACACTTTTTTTTTTTTTTTTTGAGACAGAGTCTCACACAGTCACTCTGGGGTTGAGTGCTATGACATCATAGCTCATAGCAATCTCAGATTCTTAGGCTCAAGTAATTCCCTTGCCTCAGCCTACCAAGTAGCTGGGACTACAGGCACCCATCACAATGCCCAGCTATATTTTTAGAGATGAGGTCTCAGTCTTGCTCAGTCTAGTGTCCAACTCCTGAGCTTAAGCAATACACCTGTCTCCACCTCCCAAAGTGCTGGGGTTACAGGCAAGCCACCACACCCAGCCTCTTTATTTTACAGAGTTTGAGTTTTCTTCTGTTAACATATTAGATAACAAAGAAAAGCTCAGTAAATTCCAAGTGACAGGAGTAGCACATTTTTGTCACAATACAGTAAAACTGATATTATCAGCCTGGCAAGCGAGCTCACACCTATAATCCCAGCACTTTCAGAGGATCTCACAAAGCCAGGAGTTTACGACTAGCTTGGGCAACAGTGAAAAACCCTGTATGTATCAAAAAACAAACAAAAAACCCCAAACTGGCATTATTTCTAAGTATATAAATCACAATATCAAAAATCTTGTTCACTGGGAAAAGAAAATTCTTCTAAATAGCTCAGGTTCAAAAGGAAATAGAGAATGTAGTTTTATATGATTAGATAAAATAACATTGAGAATTCCTCACAGAGAAATGTATTTTATGCTGATAAAGCAGGAATCGGGGTGAATATGTAGCTATACATGGATTTCTTAATAAAGAAGAAAAAATGAAAGTTAACATTGAACTCAAGAACTGAAAACTGCATGAGGCAACCAAAGGAGAGCACAAGAAGAAACCGAGGAAGAAACGCAGGGTAGTAAATAGGAAGAGCTCAAACTCCAGAGTCAAAGACACCTGAGTTGAATTTCAGGTTCCTCTCTTACTACACTCAGCAGCCTTCAGAGTCAGTCCTCTCAGATGTAAAAGGGAGATTATTGAGAGACTCTACCCCTTAACGTGACTGCAAGCCTATGAGATAATTTGTGCCAACAGCTGAATACACTACCTGGCTCAGCACTTCATGGGAAATTCTTTTTTTTTTTTTTGGACGAAAGGTCTTTATTGGTAGGGGAGGGAGGCTGCAGAGCAGCACGGAGGAGGAGAGAAGAGAAGGGAGATAAAGAGAGAGTGGGGAAAAGAAGAGAGAGAGAGTAGAGAAGAGAGAGGGGGAAGACAGGAGAGAAAGAGAGAAGGCAGGCAGAAGGAGGTGAGAGAAAGAGAGACGGGAAATTCTTAACTAAGCATTAGACAGTAATTATTTTTGCAAAAGACAATAAAAGTACAGATGATAAACTCAATGGCTCTTTACTGCTGTTGTTAAAAAAATAAAAAGAAAAGAGAACATCAAATATATAAATTTCTTTTTAGTTTTAGAAAGATAAAAGTGATAGAATCAGGTATACCTGCCCAAATAAGCCTGCCCTGCCCAGACAGGGTCAGGTTCATGGCCCACCTAGAAAGGGTCAGACTCATGTCCCTCCCAGAAAAGAGGAATGCCACCAATTGCTGCCCTCCCTGACCCTTTGAATCCCTATCCGCCATAACCCAAGTGGAGATTCCTTTCTTGATTTCACCCCACCTTCATCTAGGTGGAAATAAAGACCACATGATCTGTATAGAATGGGAATTCCATTTTCTTTTGTTTCGTGCCTTGGAATAATCTTTCTGGGTCTAGAACTTTTCAAAAAGAATAAAATATAAATACATATATTTACAAATGAGCAAGGGATTGTGGGTATAGCATTAGAGGAGTGTATCTTTTAAAACTCTAGTAGGTTAAATTTTTTAAGTCCAGTGGACATATTGATTTGTAAGATATATATTACTAAAATTAACTCAAGGAGAAATAGAATACCTGATAAAATCTAATACTTTGGAATGAAACACAAAGATTGTCAATGACTTAGCTCCAAAAGATTATCAGACCAAATGATTGTTTTCTAGGTGACTTCTTTTAAACTTTCAGAGAAAAGATAATCATTCCATTTCAGAGAAAAACACTTTCTTTCCTTTTCTCAGTTATTGTGCAAAACTAGCATAAACTTGACCCCAAAATATCACAGACCACAAAAACAGGAAACTGCAAATCAATTTCTTGTATGAATAAACACAGAAAAATCTAAAATAGAATTCTAACAATTCTATTTTACCAATATACTCCAACACTATTCCTCCATAATTGAGAATATAGTTATTCCAGAAATACAGATATATCTTATTGTTAGGAAATCGGTTAATGCAATTAATCACATTTAGTAAAAATTGTCATTTATTTCTTCATATTTATTTAAATATTTATAAATGTATTAAATATCTCTAGAAAAATGCATAAGAAATCAGTAAGGGTTGACTTCAGAGAAGCAAACAAAATGAATGAAGGACAGGTGAGAGACTTAGTTTTTACTATATATAAATAACTAGGCAAAAATAGTATTTTAAAAATTAAATCCATAAATAAAGTTCTAGTCTGCTAAACTGCATTGAATTATTAACTCATTTTTGAAGTGACATATATTGTGAAAGTCATAAATAAACTTAACACTCAAAAATATAAGATATTATATCATCATTATTATCGCACTGCACTTATTTATAAAATAAGTAATTAAAAACATTACTGTAAATAAAAGTTGGGGTGGCGCCTGTGGCTCAAAAGGGTAGGGCACCAGTCCCATATGCTGGAGGTGGTGGGTTCAAATTCAGCCCTGGCCTAAAAAAAAAAAAGTTGTCATACATGGGTGGCTCACTCCTGTAATCCTAGCCCTTTGAGAGGCTGAGGCAAGAGGATCACTTGAGACCAGGAGTTTGAGACCAAATTGAGCAAGAGTGTGATCCCATCTCTACAAAAAATAGAGAAATTAATTAAATGTGGTGGTATGTGCCAGCTACTTGGGAGGCTGAAACAGCAGGATTGCTTGACATTGCTGTGAGCCATGATAACATCACTGCACTCTAGCCTGGGTGACACAGCACCCCCCCCCAAAAAAAAAATGGATCCCACCACACACCCACTGACAAGATATTTCTTTTAAATATCACTCTTCCTTGGGTGAAGAAAATGATACAGAAGAGAAATGTTTTGTTAGATTTACTGCTACCATCCGGCAAACATTAGGTTCATATTGTATGTTTTATTTCCTGAAGCTAGGATTAGACAAGTATAATTTGGTAAGTTCTGAGTTTTATTTCCCGGGCCAAAATAAAACTTCGGAACTGATATTATTCTTTGTAGGATGCGGTAATTACAATAATGTGATTGAGGTTTTGTGAGTCTATGCATTACAAGAAAGTACTGATACTGTTTTATCTTTTTAAACACAAAATCCAAGGGAGATGCTATATTTTCTACTGCTGCATAACAAATTATCACAAACTCACAGCTTAAAACGGCACACATTTGTTCTTTCACACTTTGTGTGGGTCATGAGTACACACATATCCACATATCTAAACCCAGTTCTCTCTCAACATCTCACTACACTGGAATTGAGGTGTTAGCTGGGGCTGTAGTCTTCCCTGCGGCTCGGGATTCTGGTCCAAGCTCAAGTGGCTACAGGCAGAATTAATTCTTGCTGCCAGAACTCATGACAGCTTACTTCCTTAAGGCCAGCTGGAAGAAATTTCTAACCTTAGCCAGACCAGTGATTTTCTACCCATGTGCCATGAGAGGATTTTAGGGGTACCACAAACATTTTTTTAAGATCGTTAATTAAATTATTTTTGAAAGGTGTTCAAAGTATACTTTTTAACTTTTTTTTTATTAACATCATTTAACTGTGCTATATAAGTTTAATTATAGGTTCAAGTGTGCTGTGAGCTAAGAAAGGTTGAAAGACACTGGTCTAGATTCTACATTCTTTGTTAGTTCACCCAATTAAGTGAGGGTCTGGTCCATCCGCCTTAGAATGAAAGTCACAGTCAATTTCCTAAGGACTTTAAACACATCTGTGAAATCTCTTTGTTTCTTTCATAAAGTAACCTAATAATTGGATGGCACTCCATCCTACTCACAGGTCCTCCCTCCTCAAACTCAAGAGGAGGAGATCACACAGGCCATCCTAGAAACCCAGCCTCCCTCGAATGCTATCTCACATTTCTGGAGGTCATATGTCAGCTACCAAAGTCAAGCTGGGAGACAGATAATATGTTAAAAACAGTCCCTAAAGTGTCCAGATAAAAGCATCACTATCTACGCATGACAGATAATGCCCATTTGGGGAGATATCTACAACTATAAAAATAAAGCCGAGAAAGACTTCAGAGAACCTCTAGTGTAAAACAGGGCTCTCATACAGAATAGCTAAACACATTTCTGGTTACAGTTTTCCAGTAAACAGAATATTAAATGAGCAGTAGCTAGCAATGTGTGACCCACAGATAATACAGCAAAACCTCAAAAAGAAGGAAATACAAGGCTCAAAAGTACAGCAGTCCAAGGTCAGAAATGTGGGAGGCACAGACCCTACACGGGCCACATGTGGCCTGCCTAGGACATTTATCCTGCCCACTGGGTGTTTTTGCAGCTGCTGCCTGTCCTGCTTAGCAGCCGACTTGTCCCAGGGCCCACAGTCTGGCCCTCCCACGGTCTGAGGGACAGTGAACTGGCCCCCTGTTTAAAAAGTTTGAGGACCCCTGCGTGCCTCAAAGGAGCTTGAGGACATCCTCACTTTGTAAGAGGACAGACTCATGGCAGAAATTTCGTTCCACGTATGCAGCTTCAGAAAGCCAAGATACGTGCAGTTCATCCTTAGAAAAATTATCATCCACATGACTGACACCAGAAGATGGCTAAGCTTCAGTTACCCAGAAAATTAATTTACATGGAATGACTCTCACTGCATTTAAGCAGAGTGTATGGCGCTCTAGAGCAAGACTTAAAACAGAATGTTTTCAGCCTAAGTAGTTTAAGAAGAGGAAGGCAGGCAGAACCTCTCAGAAGTTGAGGCCAAGACCTGAGTCATGAATGTCATTGCATTAGAGAAGGTGACAAGCAGTGACATCTGGACAAAGAGGCTTTTCTTTCTCAGCCTGGGAGATATGGCAGCAAGGAGTAGTTTGGAGACAAAGCCTGAGCAGTCAACATTTGAGAGAGACATGGGTGACGCAAAGCTGTGGGGCTGGGTGACAGTCGCTGGTGGCCCAAACACAGGCCTCTGTCCTAACACAGCTTTCTCCCTAGCAGCGGTGGCCTTCCCCAGCTTCCAAAGGTCCCTCTGCTCCTTCAGATGCCCCAAAGATCAAAAGAAAGAGACTGGCTTTTCTGTTATTATGTACTCCAATTTCCTGGTTCTCCTGTTGTACTTCTCCATAAAGAGGTGGCAGAATCATTCTCAGGGAAAGTGAGAGGTTCAGAGAAATAAGTAATAACAGGTATTGAAAGATGTTAAATAACTCCATCTGCTAACACAACCAGCACACTGGAGAGAGAGGATCACTGTTCTGTGATTCCCTAATGCTCACAGGTACATTTACAAAATAAATTCTACTCAAAAGTCTGTGCCCTTTGGACTTAATGTGTGGACTTAATCAATCTTGTAGTCATAATTTTGACTTCTCCCACAACTCACGTCTGATCTATCGGCAAACTCTATTGGCTTCAGAATATATCCAGAGTCCAACCCCTGCTCACCATCTATCTCCACTGTGACCTCTCTGACCATACCGTGAGGGATCGTCTCTCCCCTGGGTCACTGCGGGAGTCTCCTCAAGGCTCCAAACACATCAGGACTTGCTCCTCTTCTGGCTCATTTTAACACAGTCCAAGCAGTCCTGTTAAATAAAATAGAGCCCATTATTCCTCTGAGCAACATCTGCTGATGGCTTCCCATTGTAGCCAGTGGAAAAGCCACTGTCCTTGCAAAAGCTGACAAGTCTGTCCTGCTGCACCCCACCCACCCATTTCCATGCTCTTATCTCCTACAACTGTAGGTCCTCTCTTCCCACCACACTGGCCTTTACACAGGTGAGTTTGCACCTTAGCCTGGAATGCCTTTCCCCGAGATAATCACTTTCTTCAAGTTTGGTAAAATGACCCCACCTGCACCTCACATGCCACAAACAGCATATTCTCATGGAAGCCTTCCCTGGCCACCTACAATCACAAGCCTACATTCCACATCTCACCCCCCAATTCACTTTTCTCCTTAACACCCAACATTATTTCTATCGCATCTTCTATTTACTGACAGATTTATTTGTCTGTTCTGTTCCTTGCTACATCCTCAAAGTCTAGACCAGCACCTGGACATGGGATACATTCAACAAATATTTGTTGGAAAGGTGAATGAATCCATGGTACTGAGGGAGATGGGAAGTAGAAAGCCCTTTGGGGTTGGAGACTCACCATGGAGCAGCGGTTCTCAACCTGTGGGTCATGACCCCTTTTTAACAATGAAAATATATTGCGGCATTAGGAAGGTTGAGAACTAAGCCATGGAGCCTCATCTCATCCCACACTGCTCAGACCCCCTCCAGCACCAGCCACACCCCTTTCGCTGCACAGCCTCTGTGCTTTTGGGGTCTCTGAACGTGCCATTCATACTGCCTGCGATTTCCCACTCTCCCTTGTTTCTATCACCTGTTTTTATACTCAGTTAGTTCACTACCAATGAAGTCATTACTAATCAGTTCCATGTGAGTTTATTGGCCATTTGGTATCAGCTCTTTTTTCAGTTCAGTTCAATAAAAATGTGTCAGACTCTCAAGAAAGAAAAGTACATCATTCTAAGTTCTTAAAGAAGGGCATCCCCATTCCCTGACTTTTTCAAAAAGTTAAATTTTTGGAATTCAAAGGGGTCCAGTCTGAGGCCCTCGAGCGGTGTGCTGGTTTTGTGAGAACTTTGTTTGCTTATGTGTGGTGTTGGCTATCACAAAAAGTATGCCTGGACCTTCTTTTGTTAATCAGCTTTCATTAGTGTTTGTGTATTTCATGCGCGGCCCAAGATAACTCTTACTCTTCCAATATGGGGCAGAGGGCAAAAAACATGGTTGGACACCCCTGGTTTAGATAGACAAGCTAATAAGTACACACACTGGTTACAAATCGTGAAAATACTGTTAAGGAAAATAAGGAGGAAACCATGACCGAGCATAATAGCAACGGAAGTACTTAGGGCACTCAGAGTGTCTAGGCTGGGTTCAGTGGCTCATACCTGTAATCCTAGCACTCTGGAAGGCCAAAGTGGTTGGATTGCTTGAGCTCAAGAGTTCCAGACCAGCCTGAGCAAGAGCAAGACCAAGACCCTATCTCTACTAAAAATAGAAAAACTGAGGCAAGAGGATGGCTTGAACCCTGGAGTTTGAGGTTGCTGTGAACTATGATGTTACGACAGTCTATTGAGGGTGACAAAGTAAGACTTTGTCTGAAAAAAGTAAAATAAAATAAAAATAGTTAAGGATAAGAAGGTGCTGACAATGGCAAGCTTCATATGAGCCCTGTGCTCCTCCTGGAAAACAGCAAGAGTTAAGAAATTGCCCCCCAAATTTTGTCTTCTAGACAATGGGCCAAGGGAACACACATAAATGGGTTCTCTGCACACAGCTAACTGCAATGGGTCACCATTCCCCACGTGACTTAGATAAGAAATACTGTCAACTCTTTCTCGTGACTCCGATAAGATGAGAGGTAGACAACTCCTTATTTATAAGGTCAAACCCAGGCCTTTCCCCTTTGACTGAGCCTGCAGACAAGGCCACCAGACACAGACCTTTTGTCCATTGTCTCATGAATGATTAGCTGAGAAACTAGCTAGACACAGAAATAAACATTTCCTGTTCCACTGAAACTTCTCTAGATTAAAAACAATCCCAACTATAAATCATCCCACCTGTACCTTGTCTCCTCTTCCCTGTAAAAGTCTAAGGCAGAAAAAAAGGGAAAAAACAAAGAGAAGAAAATAAAAGAAAGAACAAAAAGTAAAAATGAAAAAAAGCTGAAAAAGAAAGAACAACCAAAAAAAAGGTGGAAAAAAAAAAAAAAGAAACCAAACCCCAAAGAGGTCTGAGGCAGAACTACCCTGCTGAGCCACACTACAGTAATCTGAATAATGGCCCTTGAAGACATCCAGGCACTAATCCCTGGAATCTTACTATAGAAAAGGCCTTTTGCATGTGTGATCAGGGATCCTGAGATGAGGCAACCATCCCAGATCAGCTGGATGGGCCCTAAATACAAACCCAAGTATCTCTGTAAGGAGGAAGCAAAGGGAGATTTGACTGTGAACAAAAGAAAGTCAAGTGACAGAAGCAGAGTGAATCAGGGTCTGAGCTGAAGCCAGAGGAAGGGCCTGAGTCCTGCAGCTCAGCCGTCCATGTCGAGGAGGGCAAGGAAACAGTCTCCCTGGGGCCTCCAGGGTCCCCGAGATCCTGGAGACACCTTGATTTTAGCTGTGTAAGACCCATTCTGGAATTCTAGCCTCCAAAACTGCAAGAATAAATGTCTGTTTATTATAACTACTTGTGTAGTGATTTTTTTACAGCAGGGATAGAAAACAAATACACACTCTAATATTGAAATCTGGAGTGCAGATTTGAATCAAATCTCTCTCTTTACTTGCTGAGTGTTTGTCGTTGATAGTGCTACTTATATAAAGAGCAGAGAGAACAGGCCACTGGAGAAAGCGACATGGGCCACAGACCCGGGCAAAAGGGAACCGGTCTGTGAAGAACGTGCGAGATCAATGTGACTCAAGAGGAAGCTGAACTGTGGCCCACGATAGGGAATTTGGGTTTTATTTTATGTGTGATGAGAAACATTTAGATGATTTTAAGCTATTAAGAGTGGAAGCAGGCATTTTGGGTGGAAGCGATAGCTGAGTGGCGGCGGCTGCTGATTGTGTTCTAAGGGGACAGAGTGGGAGAAGACAAAAATAAATAAATAAAATAAAAGTGGAACCAGGGAGGTTAGTTAGTACTTCTGGTAGGAGATGCTAGTGGCCTCAGCATGTGGAAAGAATATAAATTTCGATGCGGAAGGAGCAGGACTAGATGAACCAGATCTTAGGAGGAATGCAAGAGAGAGAGGGCAACACCCGGACGCTAGTCACAAGGCAGGGTTACCCCCCTCACCAGGCCTGTAGGGAAAAGAAGGGGCAACCTTGGCAAAAGCAGTGGTGTTCAGTGGAGGGGCCCAGCCAGCCAGCAGGGACCCTCAGCTCGCCCTCTCATCTCCTGCAGACCCTTGGCACTGCTGAAACCCACGTGGAAGCTGGAAGACAGGTGGGCTCAGGAGGGAGGTCCACAGAGGGCAGCCTCCTGGGGCAGAGAGCAAGGTGGAAAGGGGCCGAGTGTGGGTCTGGAGGGAACAAAGAAATGTGTGTAGTAGAAATGGCTGATTATTCCAGTTTATGGAGAGAAAAGGTGGAGACTTGAATTTTCTACCTGACCTCCTCTGTACTCCACCCCGTGCCTAGAGTCCATGCCTAGAGGCACAAAAAACAGTGAACTCTCACCTTCCTGGCTTTTCTTTGAACATTTGTCCTAAAGGTGAGGACCAACAAGGCTATCTTCAAAGCTCATGGAAAAGTTCTTTTGGTAAAGGTACAAAATTTGAGAAAATGTCGCTGGAGGAATATGGGATGATATCCCCTTTAGATCAAAGAGAATTGAGTCCATACAGCCTAGTGAGTTGGGGTTGTTTCATGGGGGCAGAGTATTGAATCACAGTCAACCCAAACCACAGCAAGCCTAATTCCTACATCTCCCTGCAGAAGTATCCATATTCTGCCATTGTTTCAGTTTCCTTTTTTTTCTTGTTATTTCTTGGGAAGATAATTCAATTCATATTGCACATTTCCTCACAGAAATTTTGAATCTTATGAATATAAAAACCATGGAGTTGGCCCAATTTTATTTTAATCCATTTTTGAGTTTCCTAATTTAAGATTAACTTCCCAGCATCTATGCAGAGATTTAGTAGCAACAGCACACACATTAAAATATGGAGAGTTTCAGCAGCAATTTGAGTTATGGTAATTACTGGGTTTGTTTACATAGACATAGATGAAAAGCATAACCTTTTTGTTTCTGTCTTTTTTTTTTTTAATTTTTTTATTGAATGATAACTATGTACATTAATACACTTCTGGGGTACAGTGTGGGGTTTTCACATACAATCTGAAATACTTCCATCAAACTGATCAACACAGCCTTCATGTCATTTTCTCAGTTAT
>CAUYQV010155666.1:0-13905 GCA_963574575.1 Galagoides demidoff | reverse complement strand
GGGTTTACACTCTGGCAAAATAGAAATTGAGAGGAGTGACAGAGCCCTGTAAACATTTATTAATTACAGAGGGTGCCCCTCAAAATATATACTATCTTTTTTTTCTTGAGACGGAGCCTCAAGCTGTCCCCCTGGGTAGAGTGCCATGGCATCACAGCTCATAGCAACCTCTAACTCCTGGGCTCAAGCGAGTCTCCTGCCTCTGCTTCCCAAGTAGCTGGGACCACAGGCGCCCACCACAACGCCCGGCCATTTTTTGGTTGCAGCCATCATTGTTGTTTGGCGGGCCCAGGCTGGGGATTCGAACCCGCCACCTTAGGTGTACAAGGCTGGCGCCTTAGCTGATTGAGCCACAGGCGCCGAGCCACCCAATTTAGAATTAACATGGTTTGTGTGTAGATTGACTATAGGCTGGGCCTCAAGAAGTAACATAGTCTTCTATGAGATTAAAAAACAACAACAATAACAACAACAACAGGTTTTGCTAAAACTATCAAATCCAACCAAAGCCCTAGGCTGAAAAAGAAACTGCAAAGTGCATGGGCCACACTGCTTAGCACTAAGCAGCTTGGGAAAGCTGGTCATCAAACAACAGAATGCATTTTTCAACAAAAGTTTAGTGCTCAGAAACTCTGGTAAAGAGCAGGCAGGAAAATGACCTAAAACATGAATTCCCTGAGTCTGGCAGACTCTTCCGACTTGAAAGTGGCCAAATGGGAAGGGCTTTAACGGCATCAAGCCGCCAAGCAGCACTGGCCTTCTCCTGCCCGCACGGCCTGGTTATCTTATAGGTGGGGAGATCCAGGGTTGCTTCCAGGGTCTCCATGGAGCTCGCAGCTGAAGTGTTTGTGTCTGCCTGGAGCTTATCTCAGAACTGCATAGCTGTCCACTTGGTTGGGAGGAGGGGAAGGTACAAACTGAGACTCCAGACTCCCTTATCTTATTCTGGGTGGTGACATTAATACCTGTAGTGCCAAAGTAGACATTGAATGTACACAAAGGTTCAGTGTAAAAAATCTGATACAAACAGAGTGGTGAAGTGTTTTATGTAACAGGATTTTAATTTGCCCTATGAAAACATGTTTGCAAATTATGTCCGTAGCAATGTTTGTGGTCATCTTAGGACTTACTGGTTACCAGCTAAGAAGTCTGCCTCAGGCCACAGACCTACGACATGGTACAGCCAAGCTTCTGATCTGCAGGCCAGCACACTGTCCCGAGGTCTGTCACTCAGGGTGTGAAGCCCAACACAAACAAGGAAAAATGTGGTGGCAAGTCAGCACAGATACCTTAGTGGCCATTTTTCTTCACTTGGGTCAAATGTGTTATGATGTTCATAAAAATTCAGTGCCCGTGGATTAGGAATCAAATTAAAGTTGCGATTTTGCATTTTATTTTTACAAATAAAATAAATCATCCATGTGTCATCCATGGACTCACATGAAATTTTAATTTTAATACTCCCTGAGATTCTCAAAGTCCCCCAGTTTTCACAGTCATTTGAGAGGGTGTGGGGATAAGGGGTTGTCTTTTCAAAGCACTATATCCCCACTGCTTCAAAGACAGTAAAGTTCTGATTTTCAGTAAAATTTCAAGGGTCAAATTTAACTGAACTGCTTTCCCAAAAGATTTCCTGACATCTTTAATATCTGTCAAAATTACTTAAGTAATTTTTCATATACATACAAAGAAGTAATCTAATATTACACTTTGTTTATTCCAAGATATTGTCACTTGACTTTTGGATATAAACTTAACATGTAAAAAACCCAAGAAATTAGTTGAAATACAAGCTCAATTGAATCGATTTAAAAAAATTTAAAAGAAACTAAATTATGCTTATTTAAAAATGATGTATTTTAAAGAACAGAAGAGAGTAGAGAATGTCTCCCAAATCTTATCTTGTGTCCTGCTAGTATTATAGATAAGCCAGGGTAAGTGTAATCATGTCAAAATTAAACACTGTTCCATAGGATCACATTTCTGAATAATTGCTGTAATTTAAATTTTTCGGATGCAGATGAAGAACTAGCACTGAATGGCAGTCTTGACCAAGACCTAAAAAACTATCACAAATTCCACTGGGAAACAGAATTCAAGCCTGTGGCACAGCAGCTTCTAAAGCGGATTCAGAGACATCACACCTTCCTGGAACCCCTGCCTGTGGCTTCTTTCTAATACTACGCAGATTAACAACAGAAACAGGAAGCCAGGTCTCCCTCATTTTTAAGAAGTGGTAACAAACATGAACATTTTTTTTTTTAGATATTAACAAATATTCAAAGATTTTCAAGTACTGATTTTAGTGAGTAACCTAGGTCTTTTAAAAGGAATAAGCATTTACCCTTGTTAGGTCTGATGGAACAATGAATATATGTGTTATATTTTCTGGTATGAGAAATGTAAGATGGAAAGATATACATTTTTTTTATGTAAGTGACTTTTTTCTTTTATTATCGATTAAATAATTTAGTTCTAGTTTTAAAATCTTGATTTAGCAATTGGGAATTTAAGTGTGTGTCAGTCTATTAGTTAAATGAACATTGCAGTAAAGATGATGTATGGAGAAAGAACGGTGGCCAACCTGAGTGAACACATGAGCATCTAACTAATTCTTACTACATCTAATAATATGTTTTCTGATTAGGTACTGGTGTTTTCCCGGCCCTTATATTCAGAGAAAGGAGTAAGCAGAAAAATTTAGAGAAAATTGCTTTATTAGGCCATCTGTTCTTTACTAAATAAGTAAAGTAGATGAAAAAAAGGAGTGTCTTACCTCTTTTTTTCCATTTGAAATAAAATGACTGGACTAAACAGTCCTTCTATTTGTAAGTCTCTGTGTCTGGAGAGGTGATCCGTGTATTAGAAATGCAGGCCTAGGTATATGGCAGATCTGTTTGAATTTTAACTCTCCCCTGCTAGTTGTGTAGGCCTTGAGCAAGTAACTGAATTTCTTGAGCTTCAACTATAAAATGGGAATAAGATCTATTTTAACATAGCATAACGGTTTTTTTTTTTTTTGGTAGTATAGTTTAGAACAAACCATAAATTGTGCAAATTGCCCAGTCCGGTGTATAATGTGAAGTAAGTGCTTAGTAAATTATAACACTGTGATGGCAAATAGTTTATCAGTTTGCTGTTCTTTGTAGTATAAGTTTGGCCTTTGAATAAATGATAAAAAAAGAAAGTTAGAGTACTATTGTTACCCTATACTAGCCAAATGAAGAAGAGTTAGAAATAAAAGCAAATTTACTACTCTTCTTGGAAAAAAGATGTTATTAATAAAGAGTTCCTTTTTCACCCTACAAAATACCAAGACTCCTGGGATGAGGCCATCCTAGACTACATGGGCTCTTAAAGTGTATTAGAATAAATCTACATTTCCAGGAACAAACAGACTTTCTGAGGGCAGTTCTACTCTGGGGCTCCCTCCTGGTTGGGGTCCATAAAATCCTCCAGGGACACTCACCTTATTGTCATCCTAGTGAATAATCCAGAATATATGCTAGTAAATTCACTCCAATAGACTAAATCAGTTTAGTCATAGAGTTTCATCTCTCCAAAACTTGTAAGAGTGTAAGCCTGCATTATATCCATAGCAAGCTATAAACAAGGTCTGACAGTCAAGTTTGCAAGTTCATCCTAGAAAAAGGGCTATGTATCTCATTGCTGAATACGTATTTCACTATGACAGTTTTGAGACAGACTGTGTTATGGTCCAGTATTTCAATTCTAATAAATCCAGTCCCCAGCGTCCTTTCTGATTCACCTGTGCGAGTTTCAGCTTGCTTGGCTTCTTGGTGTTGCTGGGAGGGCTTCATTTGTTTCCATCTGCAGGGATTTTACATTTCTTGATTTTCATGTTTCTCAAAACTTTCATAATGACCCACATATCACTATGGTTACCTTTGAGGTGCTCCCCTTGGGAAGCTATGCACTGATGCCAGTACCTAGTCCATCCTTCAAAGCAATTTTGGAACTCTTTTTTTTTGGAATGACCGTCAGAGCTGTCATCGTATGGCACACAAAAACATATAATAATAATGAACGGCACTCAGCAAGACACTGCCCCATGTGGACACAAACACAGCTGTGAGAGACTGATACACCAAGGTTAGGAAACCTTCCCAGGTTGTTTGTACAGTGCTGCCAGCATAAGCACACAGTGGCAAATTTGGGAACTTAATTGTCAGACCTCATATGACAACAGCTCTGATGGTCATTCTAGAAAATGACTTCCAAAATTGGTTTAAAGGGAGAGCTAGGTGTTGGCATCAGTGCATGGCTTCCCGAGGGGAGAACTTCAAAGGTGACCATAGTGATATTTAGCAATGAGATATGTAGCACTTTTTCTAGGATGAGTTCATGAACTTAATTGTTAGACTTGGTATTCTGCTTTCAGTGAACAAAATCAAACTGCACTCCCTGCAACAGTCCCCTTAGTATTTATAACTAATATGTTAATATTAAATAGTAATTTATGGCAGAACACCATTATACTTGTTCCCTTCCATACTCCTTTCCATCTGGACTCATGCGCAAGCAGGACCATTTGGAACTGTCTACTGAACTTTTTCTTTAAAAATTGTGGTTAACTGCTGTGAAATATGATGCCACTATACTCTAGCCTGGGGCAACTCTGTCTCAAAAAAAAAAATGGTGGTTAAAAAACATATTAACAATGGCTTGACACCCATAGCACAGTGGTTACAGTGCCAGCCTCATACACCAAGGCTGGCAGGTTCAAACCCAGCCTGAGCCTGCTAAACAATGACAACTGCAACAAAAAATAGCCAGGCATTGTGGTGGGCGCCTGTGGTCCCACCTACTTGGGAGGCTGAGGCAAGAGAATTTCTTAAGCCCAGGAGTTTGAGGTTGCTGTGACATCATGGCACTCTGCCAAGGGTGACATAGTGAGACTCTGTCTCAAAACAAAAAAACAAAACACGTAACATAATTGAACATTTTAATCATTTTAGGTGTACAGATCAGTAGTGTTAAGTATATTCAGATTGTTCTGCAATAGATCTCTAGAACTTCTTTATCTTATAAACTGAAACTCTATTTATTAACCAACAACTCCCCACTTCCTCCTCCCCCCAGCCCTTGGCAACCACCATTCTACTTTCTGTTTCTATGAATTTGACCACTTTACATATCTCATATAATGGGAACCATATAGTATTTGTCTTTTTGTGACTGGTTTGTTTCACATTTAGCATAATGTCATCAAGGTTAATCTATTTTGTAGGCTGGGACAGGATTTCTTCCTTTTTAAGGCTGAATGTGTTCCATTGTATGTATGTATATGTCACTTTTTCAATTCATTCATCAGTTGATAGTGGAGTTGTTTCTGTATCATGGCTTGATCAGGTCCCAATTATTTATTTTTATTGTTGCCAATGGGCTCGTCTTCATAAAATCTTTCACCAGCCCAGTATCATTAAGTTTTTCCAGCTGAGTGCTGAGGCTCACACCTGTAATCCTAGTACTCTGGGAGGCCAGAGCAGGTAGATTGTTTGAGTTCAGGAGTTCGAGACCAGCCTGAGCAAGAGTGAGACCCCATCTCTACTAAAAATAGAATAGTGGTGGGCATCTATAGCCTCAGCTACTCAGGAGGCTGAGGCAAGAGAATTGCTCAAGACCAAGAGTTTGAAGTTGTTGTGAGCTATGATGATGCCAGAACATTCTGCCGAGGGTGACAGAGTAAGACTCTGGCTCAAAAAAAAAAATTATAAATTGCTTTGAGTAGTATAGACATTTTAACAATGTTTTAACATCGTCTGCTGTTTCTTTTCTCAAGGTTTCTTAGTTCTTTCTGTAGAGATCCTTTACATTCTATGTTAGGTATATTCCCAGGTATTTCATTTTCTTTGAAGCTACTGTGAAGAGTATTGTGTCTTTGATTTGGTTCTCAGCTTGACTGTTAGTAGCATATATGAAGGCTACTGATTTGTGGACATTGATTTTGTATCCTGAGACATTACTGTATTCCTTGATCACTTCCAGGAGCCTTGTGGTTGGGACCTTGGGGTTTTCAGTATAAGATCATATCCATGTCATCTGCAAAGAGTGAGAGTTTGACCTCCTCTGTCCCCATTTGAATATCCTTGATTATCCTTCTCTTGCCTGACTGCATTGGCTGGGACTTCCAGTGCTATGCTGAATAGCAGTGGTGATGGTGGACATCCTTGTCTGGTTTTAGGTGTAAATGGAAATGCTTTCAGTTTTACTCCATTCAATACGATATTGGCTGTGGGTTTGCTGTAGGGGGCCTATTGAGTGTTCTTGTCAGAAAAGGATGCTGAATTTTGTGAAATGCTTTTTCTCCATCTATTGAGATGTTGAGAGCTTTTTGATAACCGATTCAATATCCTTATTAGTTGTAGATCTGTTTACATTTTTGATTACTTCATTATTCAATCATTCTTGGCACGTTGTGTGTTTCTAGGTTATCCAATTTGTTGTACAGTATTCATAATATAATCTTTTTTATTTCTGTAATATCAGTTGTAATGTTCTTTTATTTCTTATTTATTTAAATCTTTTTTCCCCACTTAAGGTAATCTAGCTAAGAGTTTGTTAATTTTGCCAATCTTTTCAAAAAACCAGCTCTTGGTTGATTTTTTTGTTGTTGTTGTCTTTTTTTTCTATTGGCTATTTTGCTTATTTCTGCTCTAATCTTTATCATTCCTTTTGCTAGCTTTGGGCTTATTAGTTTGTCCTTTCTTTAGCCTTAAGGTGTGATATCTTTCTTCTTTTTTAATGTCAGATTTTATAGGTATAAACTTCTCTTTTAGCACTGCTTTCACTGTATCCAGTAAGTTTTGGTATCCTTTGTTTAAATTTTCCTTTGTCAGAAGATATTTTCTAATTTGCCTTGTGATTTCTTCGACCATTTTTTTTTCTTTTTTGAGAAAGTCTCATTTTGTTGCCCTGTGTAGAGAGCTGTGGCATCATAGCTCACAGCAACCTCATACTCTTGGGCTCAAGTGATCCTCTTGCCTCAGCCTCCCAGGTAGCTGAAACTACAGGTGCTTGGTACAATGCCTGGCTATTTTTTAGAGATGAGGTCTCGATCTTGCTCAGGCTGGTCTCCAACTTCTAAGGTCAAGGGATCCTCCTACCTTGGCCTCCCAGAATGCTAGTATTACAGATATGAGCCACTGTGCCCAGCCTGAAATTATGTTTTAAGTTGGTAGTGAGTTATTTCCTGTACTTTTGTGTTTTAAAAGTTGGATTAGTGGGAAAATGATGTGGTCAGGATGCTCAAGTAGCCCCCAGACAAGCTAGAACATTGCATGTAGTTATACTTTTATTCCTTTTTTTCCTGAAGAAGCAGAGAACTGGGAAGTCTTCCCAGGATCACACTACACTATGGCAGGGAGGGGCTGAGGTAAGCAAAATGCCACAAACTTTCTTACCCATTTTGGTGTAGCTACCTCCTTGCTTTACATTTACCTAAGTACTGCAGTTTCCCAGCTGGTTTCTAAGAGTTCTCCCAAGGGTATTTTACACCATATAGTGATGTTAACTGAGTGTCTCTGCAGGAGAATGAGTCCACCTTCCTGCTGACATTACTCCCTATTTACCTGCCTTTTACTAACAATTCATATACACAAATATGCTAATAAACTTTCAGAGTACCTTGATTAATAAAAATTTTTAGATAAGCATTTTTTAATGTTACCACTGGTCTACCACTGGTCTACCACTGGCCTGTTTCAAAACAAATTTGGAATAGCTAAACTTACAGTTTTTACCTTTTGGCTTAGTTAGGCCAGGCATGATGGCCTGTAATCCTAGCACTTTGAGAGGCTGAGATGGGAGGATAACTTAAGCTTTGGAGTTTGAGACCAGTCTGAGCAAGAGTGAGATCCTGTCTCCACTAAAAATAGAAAAATTAGCCAGGCCTGGGGGCAGGTGCTTATAGTCCCAGCTACTTGGGAGGCTGAAGCAGGAGGACTGCTTGAACCTAGGAGTTTGAGGTTGCTATGAGCTATGATGACACCAGGCATTCTAGCCTGGGAAACAGAGTAAGACTCTGTCTAAAAAGAAAACAAAATTAAAAAACCTCTTGGCTTTTAATTTATCAGCATCTTTTGTAATGAACTTACATCTCAGTATAGTGAATACAGAAGTGTTTTGGGAATTTGGACTTTAAGCTCATTCTTATAGTACCATTCTTAAGTTTGGCCTGATTAAAAAAGTCTCCCAATTTTTACCAAAATTTTGGATTAAAAAAATTAAATCCTGAGAGTCTCATCCAGAATCTTTCCATGATTTTTTAGAAATAATTTTCCTTTGGCTTCCCCAATTATTTTGGAAATGATTTGTTTCAAAGATTATAGTAACATTAGAAATCCTGTGTGTTTAGTTTTGAGAAAACACCCTGAGTAACAGGAAGCACCTGTTTTAATAGGAGGCATTGAAACGTCAACTTTGTATCACATGTACTTTTTATTACTTTAGGTATGAACATAATTTTTTACACATTGAAATTTAAACTTCAACTTCTGATTTCTAAGTGATTATAAAGTCTATTGTACTAAGACTATGCATTTATTAGATCTTGCTTTCTGATTGCACTGCTGCTGATTAGGACCAATACTAGGAATTTTGGATTTTCAAGAGGAGGTGTAAAGAACAAAGAGCAGAAGCAGAATGAGTAAATTTTAACTATCTCCAGTGCAGACTTACTAGCTGGGTTTATCTGTATTGCTACGGTAGGAACGCAGCAGACAGAAGAAGAAAAAGGCATGATGGCAAATTTAACACGTAGGATCTTGTGTACATTATTGAAATGGACTTATTCATTTCTTCAAATACATACTAAAGATAATAGTCTCTTTGTAAGGTGAGGGTCTTGTCTTCTCACTAAGGCACATATCCTTGAGGGCAGGTATCACTTCTATTCAACATTGTCCCTCTCCAACCCCCACTTTCATGCCACCCTATAAATAAGCAGATAGCAGATTGAGCTCAATAAATGTTCTGATGACTTTCAGTTAAACTTATAACTATTTCTAGTTGTTTGATAAAGTATCTTTTTGGTTCTTTAGTCTATTTAATGAATCCTTGTTTCTAATAATTCTTAAAATTCTACTTGCACTCTAAAGCATTTCATTTCAAAAGGGACTAGGAATGGTACTGTACCAGCTATTTCCAAAATAAAAATGGTACTAGGTAATAATAATGCTCATCTGAATATAGCATTATTTAAGTACCAATCTACTTGGCTTATGAAAGGAGACAAAGAGGGGAAGGGGCAAGATGGCTGACAGATACCAGCCTCTGACGGAAGCTCCTGTCCAGAGGGAAAGATAAAGTCCAGAAAATACCCAACAAAGCTGAACACTAGGAGCCCAGCTGAGAGAGAAGAGTGATATCTGCAGGACATCTCTGCTGAGGCAAGTTGCGACTCCTAGAAAGCAATCTACAGGTACATAATACATTCCAAAGGAAAGGTGTCCATCCCCTCCCCCAAGAAAGTTGTGTTTTTCTCTTTGTCTGCTCCTGTGAGTTTCCGATAGGCGAGCAGTGAACTGAGGACTTATTGTCTCACCCCATGTGTGAGAGCTACAGAAAGTGGGGTCTATTCCCCTAGAGGGACCTTGCTGAGACTCCGAACACCCTCTTGCCAGGCAGAAAAATCAAACTAACGTTTCTCTGCCATTTTGAATTCTCAGTCCACCCTCCCTCCTTGCCTACAGAGATAGTAAGAGGAGGCCTAAGAGGAGGCCTAAGAGCAGCATCCCTCCACCACTGTGAGACCAAGTGTCCTGTCCGGGCCCTGCAGCTAGAGAACTGCTTGAGCTGCGCATTCCCAGCATGGTTGCAGGCGCTCCACTGCTGCTCAGGGCAACCCTCCACTGAGCAGGGTGCCCTGAGGACTGATAGACCCACGCAGTCTCCTGCGCAGCTGTTGGTGCACCACCACTGCTCAGGGCAACTGAGCAGGGCACCCTGAGGACTGATTGACCCGTGCAGCTGCTGGCACTCCACTACTGCTCCTGGCACCGGAGTGGGGCACCCCAAGGACTGATCAACCCGGGCATTCCTGGAACCCCAGGCCTGGCTGCCCAAGAACTGCAAGAGGACAGTCAGTTGAGAGGGAACGACACTGGCGTGGTTGTACCCCGAGGCAAAGAGCAGCAGCCACAACAGTTAGAACAATAAGGCTCACACCTCTGAGGCTTTTCGGGACAAACACACCCTACCTTTCTGGGCAACCAGAGGAAGCGGGCATCTTCTCTAGTGGTAGCCACTGGCTGAACGGTTTTGGACAGTCTTCAAATGGTGCAAATTCAACATGAGGCGGAATCAGTGGAAAAACTCTGGTAACCTGAATAACCAGAGTAGATCAACTCCCCCCAAGGAGTTGAGGCAGATGCAATTGAAGATCCCATCCATAAACAGATGGCTGAGATGACAGAAATCGAGTTCAGAATCTGGATAGCAAATAAGATTAACAGAATGGAGGAAAGGAGGGAATTAGAATTTCAAATTATTCAAAAGCTATCAAGAATTCAATGATTTCAAAGATAAAATGAGGAAAGATTTTGACACACTGAAGCAAGAGGTTGCTGCTCTCAAATATCTGAAAAATATGGTAGAATCCCTCGGTAACAGAATGGAGCAGGCAGAAGAAAGGATCTTTCTTTTGTCTTAAAGACAAAGCTTTTGAATGCACCCAAATGCTCAAGGATGAAGAGAAATGGAGAGCAAAAATGGATCATTCTCTCAGAGAGCTCTGGGATAATTCGAAGAAAACTAATATTCGTCTTATAGGAATCCCTGAAGGTGACGAAGTTGCTTACAAAACACAGAGACTCTTCTTCATGAAATTATGAAAGAGAACTTTCCAGACATGCCAAGAGATTCTGAAATTCAGATAGCAGACAGTTTTAGAACCCCAGCACGACTCAACCCAAACAAGAAATCCCCTAGGCACATCATAATTAACTTCACCAAAATTAGTATGAAAGAGAAAATTCTGAAAGCAGCTAGACATAAGAAAATCATAAACTACAAGGGGAAGAATATTAGATGGACTGCAGATCTCTCTGTTGAAACCTTCCAGGCTAGAAGAGGATGGTCATTGACTTTTAATCTGCTAAAACAAAATAACTTTCAACCCAGGATCCTGTATCCAGCTAAACTGAGTTTCATTTATGGTGGAGAAATTAAATACTTTAATGACATTTACACATTAAAGAAATTTGCCATAACTAAACCAGCCCTCCAGGATATTCTCAGACCTATCCTCCATAATGATCAGCGCAATCCGTCACCACATAAGTAAACTCACACAGAAAATTTTGATCAAATTCCAACTTCCACAATAGTGAAAGGATTCAAGATGTCCACTAGACTTTTGAAAAACTCAATACCCAAAATTATACCATGCTTATCAATATTCTCAATCAATGTGAATGGCTTAAATTGCCCTCTAAAGAGGCATAGATTGGCTGACTGGATACAAAAACTCAGGCCAGATATCTGCTGCATACAAGAATCCCATCTTACCTTAAAAGACAAATATACACTCAGGGTGAAGGGATGGTCATCTATATTCCACGCAAATGGAAACCAGAAAAAAGCAGGTGTTGCAATTTTATTCGCAGATACAATAGGCTTTAAACCAACTAAAGTAAGCAAGGATAATGATGGTCACTTTATATTTGTTAAGGGTAATAATATGATGAGATTTCAATTATCAATATTTATGCACCCAACCAGAATGGACCTCAATTTATAAGAGATATTCTAATAGACATGAGCAACTTGATTTCTCCCAGCTCCATCATAGTCAGAAATTTTAATACTCCTTTGGCAGTGTTGGATAGATCCTCCAACAAGAAGCTTAGCAAAGATAATTTAGATTTAAACTTAACCATTCAGCATTTGGATTTCACATACATCTACAGAACATTTCATCCTAACAAAACTGAATACACATTTTTCTCATCAGCCCACGGAACATACTCCAAAATCAACCACATTTTAGGTCACAAGTCTAATCTCAGCACATTTAAAAGAATAGAAATTATTCCTTGCATTTTCTCAGACCATCATGGAATAAAAGTTGAACTCAGTAACAACAGGAATCTGCAGACTCATACAAAAACATGGAAGCTAAATAACCTTATGCTGAATGATAGGTTTGTCAGAGACGAGATCAAGAAGGAAATTACCAATTTTTGGAACAAAATGATAATGAAGAAACAAGTTATCAGAACCTCTGGGATACCTCAAAGGCAGCCCTAAGAGGGAAATTTATAGCACTGCAAGCCTTCCTCAAGAAAATGGAAAGAGAGGAAATTAACAACTTAATGGGACATCTCAAGCAGCTGGAAAAGGAAGAACATTCTAATCCCAAACCCAGCAGAAGAAAAGAAATAACCAAAATTAGAGCAGAATTAAATGAAATTGAAAACAAAAGGATTATACAACAGATCAATAAATCAAAAAGTTGGTTTTTTGAAAAGGTCATTAAGATAGATAAACCTTTGGCCAACCTAACCAGGAAAAAGAGTAAAATCTCTAATTTCATCAACCAGAAATGGTAAAGACGAAATAACAACAGACCCTTCAGAAATTCAAAAAATCCTTAATGAATATTACAAGAAACTTTATTCTCAGAAATATGAAAATCTGAAGGAAATCGACGAATACTTAGAAGCATGCCACCTTCCAAGGCTTAGCCAGAATCAAGTGGAAATGTTGAACAGGCCTATATCAAGTTGAAATAGCATCAACTGTACAAAATCTCCCTAAAAAGAAAAGCGCGGGACCAGATGGCTTCACGTCAGAATTCTACCAAACCTTTAAAGAGGAACTAGTACCCATACTACTTAACCTTTTCCAAAATATAGAAAAAGATGGAATACTACTCAACACATTCTATGAAGCAAACATCACCTTGATCCCCAAACCAAGAAAAGACCAAACAAGAAAAGAAAATTACAGACCAATATCACTAATGAATATTGATGGGAAAATATTCAACAAGATCCTAACAAACCGAATCCAGCAACACATCAAACAAATTATACACCATGACCTAGTGTGTTTTATCCCAGGATCTCAAGGCTGGTTCAACATACGTAAATTTATAAACATAATTCATCACATAAACAAATTAAAAAACAAAGACCATATGATTCTCTCAATTGATGTAGAAAAAGCTTTTGATAATATCCAGCATCCTTTCATGATCAGAATACTTAAGAAAATAGGCATAGAAGGGACATTTCTCAAATTGATAGAAACCGTCTACAGCAAACCCACAGCCAAAATATCGTACTGAATGGAGTTAAATTCAATTGAAATCATTTCCACTCAGATCAGGAACCAGGCAAGGTTGCCCATTGTCTCCATGGCTTTTTAACATTGTAATGGAAGTTTTAGCCCTCACAATTAGGGAAGAAAAGGCAATCAAGGATATCCATATAGGGTCAGAAGAGATTAAATGTTCACTCTTCACAGATGATATGATTGTATAACTGGAAAACATCAGGAATTCTACTATAAAACTCTTAGAAGTGATCAAGGAATACAGCAGCATCTCAGGTTATAAAATAAACATTCATAAATCGGTAGCCTTTATATATACCAACAATAGTCAAGCTGAAAAAATAGTCAAGAACTCTATTCCATTTACAGTAGTGCCAAATAAGATCAACTATTTGGGAGTTTACCTAACAAAAGATGTGAAAGATCTCTATGAAGAGAACTATGAAACTCTAAGAAAAGAAATAGCTGAAAATGTTAACAAATGGAAAAATATACCATGCTCATGGCTGGGAAGAATTAACATTGTTAAAATGTCGATACTACCCAAAGCAATATATAATTTTAATGCAATCCCTATTAAAGTTCCATTGTCATACTTTAAAGATC
>CAUYQV010155656.1:0-31588 GCA_963574575.1 Galagoides demidoff | reverse complement strand
AGGTGCCGCTGCAGCCACTCTCATGGTACTGTGAGCACACAGTGGATTTTGGGTCTTCCTAAAAAAGTGAAGGAAGGAGTTGTCTTCCAGAGGGTGGTTATACTATGTGTGTGTGTGTATATATATATCTTTAGACAGAGTCTCACTTTTTTTTTTTTTTTTTAGACGGAGCCTCAAGCTCTCCCCCTGGGTAGAGTGCCATGGCATCACAGCTCATAGCAACCTCCAACTCCTGGGCTCAAGCGAGTCTCCTGCCTCAGCCTCCCAAGTAGCTGGAACCACAGGCGCCCACCACAATGCCCGGCCATTTTTTGGTTGCAGCCATCGTTGTTGTTTGGTGGGCCCAGGCTGGGGATTCGAACCCGCCACCTTAGGTGTACTTGGCTGGCGCCTTAGCCGATTGAGCCACAGGCACCAAGCCAGAGTCTCACTTTGTTACCCTGAATAGAGTGCTATGGCATCATAGCTCACAGCAGCTTCAAACTATTAGGCTCAAGTGATTCTCTTGCCTCAGCCTCCTATAGCTGAGACTACAGGTGTATATCACAATGCCTGGCTAGTTTTTCTATTTTTAGTGGAATCAGGGTCTCACTCTTGCTCAGGCTGGTCTCAAATTCCTGAACTCAAGCAAGCCACCCTCCCTGGCTGCCCAGAGTACTAGGAGTACAGGGGTGAGCCAACACCACCAGCCACATACTACATTTTCAAAAATTTGTTGAGACTTGGAGCAAGGAGAACACATATTTTGAAATAAAATCTATAAAGACATCTGGGAGACCACTCGTTTCTTTTAGTCTTGGTGGCTGAGAGAGTGTAAAAGGCTTGTGCAGCAGAATGGAAGCGGCCGTGCTGAGATGGTCCTGTGTGCCTGTGTACATCAGGGTCAAGGAGGGGGCCTGATGATGGCCATGCTGGAGAAAGGGGGGAGGAAGAGCTAGCAAGCTGGGCTGGGGAAGCTTCAAGTCCTGTCCCAGAGAAACTTACAAAGCAGACAGCTTGCTGTGAACAACCAGAGAACCGGGAGCTGAGGGCAAGGTGGCAGCTATAGGAGCAAATTCCATTGTCCAACAGTGGAGGGGCCTCTGATGAACCCAGGAAGTGCCCAGGGATGGAGGGACATGCTTGAAACAGCCATCAAGCCCAGGGAGCCCCCACTTCCCAGGTTTAAGGGCTGAAACCACAGTTAGCAAAGATGGGAAGCAGAGCAAGGCGGAGAGAGAGAAGTCACTGCTAATCAGCGCCTCTTCCTAATGAACAGGGCTTTACTCTGTGGACTGCAGCTGAAAGAGGAGGTGGAGGAGACACTGTCCTCCAAATAAAAACACAAGCACTGATGGGTGTATTGGACCAAGACACGTTCAATGTGTAGACTGAGACTTTGGGACTTCAAGCGATGCCTGAACTCTGTTTCTTAAGAGTGAGAAGTCAGGAAACTGCCAAAGTTTGTATCAGAAAGCAGAAGGCAACTTCCACTGAAGACATTGTGAAACAAAAGCAAATTATTGATTGCCTTGATTCCTGAGTCAAACTTGCAAAACATACCACTACAAAGTGCTCTTTCCATCAGGCCCCTCCTGGCCCCTAACCTTCAGGGCCCTCCTAAGCCACAGCCAGAACCTTGTCTTATTTTTAACCACCTGTGTGTCCAGGACCAATCCAGTCTTTGGGTAGGAGATAGTGAAGTAACTTTACCCCTTCATTCTGGGCCTCAGCATCAAATTATTCTTCTTGCAATTTGAGCCTGTGTTCTGCTTCTGTGCCTTGTTTTGGGGACCCACCTTATTTTATTGAAGACATTAACCATAGGCTTAGTGTGTGTCGGTGTGTGTGTACATACACACAAACTATATATCTTTTGCTGATTTGGGGCCCTGACTTTCATGGCACCTTTTCCCAGTAATCTTGGTGATTTATCTGGCTGATTAGTCTTTTTTAAGAGTAAGGCATTAACAAACCTATAGTAATCTCAGGGGGCTTAGCATGTGACAAGGGATGGACTCGCACTGCATTGGAGGGTCCCTCATTATGGGCATCTGTGGACTTTTCTCTTGGGTATTGTGTCCTAAGAGCAGTGGTTCAGAAGTAGCTGCAGCAGCATCCCTTGCAAGGCCTATTAAAACATAGGGGACTCAGATGTATGGCCAGTTTGTGATTCAGTAGATCTGGGGAGGGGCCTGGGAGAATTTGCATATCTATCAAGTTCCTAGGTGATGCAGATGCTACTGGTCTGGGGACCAGGCGGAGGAAGTCACTGCCTCTGTCAGGATTCCTTACCTTGGCACCACTGATGTTTTGTAGTGGATGATTCCTTGTTGTGTGGTGCATTTGTACAACATTCAGCAGCGTCCCCAGCCTCTACCCACTAGCAACCTCCTCCCCTGCCCCATCGCACACACCAGTTGTGACAACCAAACATGTCTTGAAACATTGTCCAGTGTTCCTGAGTGGATAGAGTCACCCTGGATTGAGAACCACTGACTGTCTTATTAAGGAATTCTTCTAACGCTACCTGGGAAATAAAAGCACAGCTGTAAGCAATCTGGGAGACAAAGGAACAAGGGGCTGGAGAGGCTCACTATTCATTTGGTAGACTATATTAAATTCCTTTTGTTTTCCCTCCCTGTATTGCCTTTAACCAAAACCACCCCACTGTCCATGATGGGCTATAAATTTCCCCAAAGGTAAATCTCTTCATTAGAGGTAGAGGAGGGCCAGGTTCCTAGGGAGGGGATCTGGGGGTCTGACTCTCATATGAACTTTCCATCTGTCCTCCAGTTTGCTGCTTCCCCTGAAGTCCAGAGGTAAAGTTCAGAGTTAAGTCCAGCTTTCAGAGGTATCAACTGCCCCTCAGTCTTTCTAAGATGCCCAGGGCTAAGCAGCTTCCTCTCCTGTGAGCTCACGGCTCACTCTTCTCTGATCTGCCAAGTCAGTTGCCATTCATCCATCTGCCTTCCTGAGTCCAACATTGTGTTGACATCTCTCATCTGCTGTTATCTGTTCTTCCATTCTCTTTGTTCCAGTAGATTTATGCCTTTTGTGCATTTGTTTTCATTCTGCAGTGTTGCAAAGGAACAACAATAAACATATGGGTTTAATCTGCTGTGTGTAGCCAGGATTTCCACCTGCTTTTTCGAAGCTAGGTTTTGGTACGAGGGAGAGTGGAAAGGGCATGACAGGTTTGAGAGTTGGAGAGATGTCGTTGGTGGTTTTGGTTAAAGATGATGAATGGAAATTTGAGGGTATAGAACACATTCTCTTCATATTAATTTTTTGCCTAAAGCCCTGATTGTTACACTGTTATCATTTGTACCATCTGTGTAATAAAAGCAACATTTGAAGCTGAATATATAGCCCTTAAGATAGTGAAACAAAAAATAGACGTCTTTGAGCAATACAGTATTTATAAAAACCCTTCATAAATTTCAAGCAGACACCTATGATGGATTGTGATTCCTCATTTAAAAACGTAAAGATTATAGGTCTTAATTTTACCCAAAGGCAAATATACTTACAGTCAGATTTGTTCTCCACTTGGTAAATAACACTGGTATTACTCCAAGCAGCTTTAAAAAGAGTTTGAATGCCCTTAAAGAAATCGGAGATTTTTTTTATTTGTTTATCATTGTAATTAATATCCTAGTCAGTAGAATTCACTTGGCTACTTCTCCGAATATTAACAATGTGCCCTTATATGCAGTCTGAAAGTGTTACTCAGGCATGAGTAACACTGTTACTGTCCAGAGAGCCCAACTTGACTTTAGCAGACCGGTGGGACTTAGCCACGAGAAGTAACCAAAGATGATATTGAATTTAAATTCAATAGTTTAAAAAATGATAGGTATAAATTATTTACAGATAAAAATCTGGCTTTGGAAAAAAATCACCAGATATCTCAGGAGTAAAATGACCTCAGTGGGGGAATTATACAAACATCACAGCTGAAATGGACTGAGTATCATAAGGATGAGACTTGGACCCCGCATTTGACTTCTGGGCTTTCTTCCAGTAAAAGTGTATGTGATTTTTAAAAAAGCCCCCAAGCCACTTCCAGTAATAATTAGTGCATTTTGAATACTAGCACTTTAAAACTTAGTGCTTATCATATACTCATTAAAATATAAATTAGTATTTCCTTGGTATTATGAATTATTTGAATACCATTATTCCCAGTGTACGGACAAACCATAGGGCTCCTGCTAAAATTATGTATTATATTGTGGTATCAAGCTAGCTTGCTTGAGAATACTATGATATTCTTGTCCTTATTTTTACAGCAATGTCTGTTGACTTACCCTGGAACGTTGTGTAACCTAAATGCGCTAAAATGAAAGTTGATAGAAAACGTAGGAGGGGAGAGAAGGGGTCCCAGACACCATCTTAGAGTATGTCAGAAAAGTAAAATATAAATTATATATAAAACATAATAAACATGTAAGTCAAATGTAAATGTGGCTCAGAGTCTCAATGAATAGTTGGAATGGAGAGGTTATTTGCGGGAATAATTTTTATAAGGGCCAATAAAATAGAGTGGGTTAGACATTTAGAGATCTAATTATATGACTATAGATAAAAATCATTTGGCCTCTCTGAAATTATACTTTTTATCTGTAAAATGAAGATAATATTTGTTCTTTCTATCTCTCAAGTGGTTTACGAGGATTGACTAAGAAAACATATGGGAACGGGCTTTACGAGGTACATGAATTTAAGGTGTTGCCAAGAACAGAGTCATAGAACAATAGAACCAGTAATGTCCATCAGAAGTTGTTTGGGTCATTCACCTGCCAAGGTCACTCAAGATAGTAACTTGTGTATTATACATTTTATTCGCTTTATTGGTATTTCCATTTCCTTCCAGTATTTAAAAACTTTGCATGGTAATTTTATAGTATAAAATATTATGAAAATGATTTTTTGTTAAACAGTAGTATACAGTGAGAGTAGAATTTTTTTCTTACACAGATGATATTACTTAATTCCACAAAGATGAACTCCACAAAGTGGGATTCCCCCGATGAATTTGGGGGAACTTGTGGCTTCTCTGAAAGTGCACGTGTAGATGTGTTAAGAAGAAATTCTCCATGTCTTTCATCATATCTCAAAGAGATGAAAATAATGGGATATTAGGAGGAGAGGAAGAGAAGGTAGGAAATATGAGAAGAAGGAAAAAGAAGAAAGAAAAGAAAACTTCAGCACATTGCTTGGAGCAAGTGTTCTATAGTTTGTGGCCTTCTAGAAAGACTGAGAAAATGCTTTTATTTTTGTGTCAAAAGAATTAAAATAAAAAAACAACTTACATTGACAGAGGGCTTAATGAGTCCAGGCACTGTGATAACAGCTTTCAGTTGGTTATTACCACACATCATAACCACCTGTGAGGTAGAAAAAGACCCACAGTCCCTTTAGGAAATGCTTGGCCTGCACGTGTGCTCTATGAAGGTGTGTTTATTGGAGCCAGATTTTTTTGTTGTTTTTAATTTTGCACTGTTATGAGTACATGACAGTTGCTTATCTTAGTAGGGTACATGTGATGTTTTGATACAGGCATACAACGTGAATTATTCAAATCAGGGTAATTAGAGTGTCCATCACCTCCGGCATTTAACATTTCTTTGTGTTGGGAACATTACAATTCCACTCTCGTGGTTATTTTAAAGTATACCCTGACTTACTGTTGCTTATAGTCACTTTATTGTGCTATCAGATATTGTTCATTCTATCAAACTGGAGCCAGATTTTGGAATTCAAAAGTTTTCAGTTTTTAGAAAGACGATTTTATGCCTTTGCCATACATTAGACAACATACCAGGCGAGTCTGAGCGATCATAATGGGATCAATAAAAGTTGTGAAGAGCTTCACATTAGTTCCTCCTATATGGGTCAGGATTTGATGCCAAACGAGTTATGAAAGAGCATTTGCCTTTCACAGCTTTTAGGATGTCAGAATTGCAGACAAGAGGTTGTAAACCTGTATTATTATCACCCCCATTTTACAAATGAGAAAATGGCTTTAGAAAGTTGGTTAACAGCCCTGGTTTGCACAGCCAGCCGGTCACAGAGCAGACTGCACATCTGACCTTCGGACTCCTGGTCTGTGATATTTTTAGAATTCAACACAGATGGACTAATGAGAACTCCTAAGAGCTCCAATTTGGTTCTACTTCACAGCCACCACCAGCTACCTGCTTTATTGCTCCTACTGTTACTAGGGGTTGTTATTTTCCTTAGCAACCATGAGCAACTAGATGATCAGGCAGTGGGAGAAGGAAGACAGAGCTGACGGGAAGGCTGATACTCCAGATTTAAATGAATAGGTGGACAGTCTATGAGCATGTTCTCAAGAAGATTCATAGAGGGCTCAGAGTCTTCAGAAAGTCCTTGTTGAAGACCTACTATGTGCTAGTACTGTTCTGGGCACTGAAAAGGCAATGAAGCATCTGAAAGTCTCTACCAAGGTAGAGGGAGACACATATATAATCAAATAACTAGAATAGACCATGATAATTACTATAATAGATGTTGTCAGGAATAGGAAAATGATGGGAAAATCTTATGGAGAGAAACTGATATTATGTCTGGACCTGAAAGATAAGTTGTTCTTGTAGATGAAGAAAAGGCAGCTTACAAGGAATAGCTATTCTAAAAATGCACTTTCAATTTCTCTCCTGATCAAGATGGAATGACAGGGATGGGATTTAGTCTCCCACCTACAAAAAAGTGGGAAAAATATACAAACAGCAGCTCTCAAGATATTGTACTCAGGCAACAACGATCAGTGGTCCTGGAGAGATGGGGAATAGACAAGTTAAGCCCCACAAATGTCTCAGGTTCCTGCCTGAAGACAGTGTCCAGGCTGTAGGCACAGAGCAAATTTCTTGAGGTGAGGAGACAGTACCAAAAAGTCCAGGAATGCCAAGACAATGAGAGGTCGCAGGCAGCACGCGGTGAAGAGAGAACTAC
The DNA here is from genome assembly GCA_963574575.1 of Galagoides demidoff. Taxonomy (NCBI): domain Eukaryota; kingdom Metazoa; phylum Chordata; class Mammalia; order Primates; family Galagidae; genus Galagoides; species Galagoides demidoff. Next base: position 24,628 of record CAUYQV010155656.1, on the reverse strand, counting down.
ATGGAGTGGAAACTATAGGTCTGCACAAGAGCTTCCTTGACTCTTCAGTAGAGCACTGACAAGCACCTGCATGTCAGAAAACTACGCAGGGTCAGGGAGAAAGCACAGGGTTAGGGGGAAATCCTCCTAGCTTGCACAGAGACAGCCTGCTCCCACCAGCCACAGAGGAAAACCTCATAATTCACTGAGCATTTGAGTAGTGCTCAGAAGAATTTTGCCTTAGTAGAGAGACAAAAGTCAGGCCTAGACCAGTCACCGCTATGTTTCTGCTTAACACAGCCTAAAAGCAAGACTCAAAAAGATCATCTACTTCCAATTAACTTAACTGTCTTCTAGAACATAGCTCAAGAATATTTATAGAAATTTTAAAAATGTGCAGTGCCCAACAAGATCAATTTTATGATGTCTGGCATCTAATAAAAAATTACTAGAGAAAATACAGGGAAATAGGGCCCACAAAAAAGTTAGAAGTAGTCAATTGAAGGCTGGGTGTGGTGGCTTACACCTGTAATCCTAGCACTTTAGAAGGCTGAGGCAGGAGGATCATTTGAAGTCAGGAATCTGAGACCAGACTGAGCAAAAGCAAGACCCTATCTCTATGAAAAAATGGAAAAATTATCCAAGAGTGGTGGTCTACGCCCATAGTCCCAGCTACTCAGGAGGCTGAGGCAGGAGGTCTGCTTGATGCTCCCAAGTTAGAGGTTGCAGTGAACTATGATGGGAGCACTGCTTTCTGGTCCAGGTGACAGAGTGGAGTCCTGTCTCAAAAAAAAAAAATTAATTTAAATCAGTCCAGAAATAACACCACTAGTAATGAAGTAACTAAATGTTAGTCATAAGATTACTAATACCTCTATTGAAACAGAACATATATATTCCCTATGCTAAGGAGCTAGAGGAAAGGTTGACCATGTTACTTATTGATATGGAAGTTATTTTTTAAAAGACGCAAATCTAATTTCTAGAGTTGAAAGTTATAACATGTGAGACAGAGAAAGAGATTGGATCAATGGCAGATTGGTGAACTTGAAGATATGCTAATAGAAACTATCCAAAATGAAACTAACCAAGAAAGAAAATTCTTGAACAAACATCTGTGGGCTCTGGGGCAATTTCAAGCAATCTGCTATATGAGAATTTAGAATGCCCCAAAGAAAGAAAGATAGACACAAAAATATAAGAAATAATAACTGAAAAAATTTCCAAACTTGATAAAAATTACAAACCCTCCGGCTAAGCACCCCAAGCATAAGAAACATGAAGAAAAACACACCATAAATTAAATTAAAACCAGTGAAAAAGGGAAGAATTTAAAAACTGCCAGAGATAAAAGGCACCTTGTATACAAAAGAATAAAACAAGGCTAAGTGCAGAGTTCTTGATGGAGAAAAATACCAACTGGAAGACAGTGCAAGAACATTGTGAAAGTACAAAACCCCAGAAAACAAACACACACAAAAACCTTTCACACTGCAATTTCTTTGCCTAGGGAAACATCTTGCAAAAATAAAGGCATATCCTTGAAGGAATTAATCACCAGCAGACTCTGCACTACAAAAAATGTTGAAGGAAGTTTTTCAAGCAGAAGATAGATCATGCCAGAAAGAAATCTGGCTGTACAGAAAGGGATGAAGAGGACCAGAAATTGTACCTACTTGAATATAGAGATGGTTTTCTTATTCCTTAAATATCTTGAAAACATCATGCTTAAAGCAAAATTAATAAAAAATTATGAGGCGCTAACTTGTTTAGAAGTGACATGTACGACAACAATAGCAAAACAAATAAAGAAGAAAACCTGAAGGGGGGGAAATAAAAATATTTGCAGACTTGATGTGGCTAAGCAAAGAATCCACGAACTTGAAGTAGACCAGAAAAAACTTCCCACACTGAAACATAAAGAGAAAAAAATAATGAAACTCCATGTACCCCACAAACATTGAATAACTGAATGGACTAATGAGAACAACTAAGAGCTCCAATTTGGTTCTACTTCACAGCCACCACCAGCTACCTGCTTCATCACTCTTACTGTTACTAGGGGTTATTTTCCCTAGCAACCATGAGCAACTAGATGATCAGGCAGTGGGAGAAGGAAGACAGAGCTGACGGGAAGGCTGATACTTCAGATTTAAATGAACAGGTGGACCATCTATGAGCATGTTCTCAAGAAGATTCATAGAGGGCTCAGAGTGTTCAGAAAGTACTTGAAAGTTAATTAAAAAGTTAATCCAACAGAAGATAATAAAAGTAAAAAGGTAATAAAGGGCCAGGAGCAGTGGCTCACACTTGCAATCCCAGTACTCTGGGAGGCTGAGGCAGGTGGATTGCCTGAGCTCAGGAGTTGGAGACCAGCCTGAGCAAGAGTGAGACCCCCTATATCTACTAAAAAATAGAAAAAGTTAGCCAACTATTGTGATGGGTGCCTGTAGTCCCAGCTACTGGGAAGACTAAGGCAAGAGGATTGCTTCAACCCAGGAGTTTGAGGGTGCTGCCAGCTATGACACCACAATACTCTACCCAGGAGATGACAAAGTAAAACTCTGTCTCAAGGAAAGAAAAAAGATAAGAAAGAACCAATAGAAAAAAAATCTGTTAAAAGACTCAAATCCAGAATATATGAAGAAATCTTAAAAATTAAACAACACTTCCTCCTTCAAAAAGGTAGTGGGAGTTGGGCACAATGCCTCATGGGTATAATTCCAGCACTTTGGGAGGCCTGGGCAGAAGGACTGCTTGAGGACAGGATTTAAAGGCTAGTCTGGACAACATAGTGAGATCCAGGCTCTGCAAAAAATAAAAAAAAAAAAAATTAGCCAGAACTTGTGGCTCAAGCTTGTTGTCTCAGCTACTATGGAGACTGAGGTAGGAGGTTTGCTTGAGCTCAGGAATTTGAGGTTGCTGTGAGCTATGATCACCCACCCCTGCACTCTAGTCTGGGTGACAGAGTGAGACCCTGTCTCTGAAAAAAAAAAATGGGGCGGGGAGGTTGAACAGAAACTTCATTAAAGAAGTTATAGATGGCAAATAAGCATATGAAAAGATGTGAAAAAGCATGAGTCATTAAGGACATGAAAATTAAAGCCACAAAATAATGCCACTCTGAATGACAAAGACCGGACTAAGGGTTGAGGGAGAAAGTAGAGCAATTAGAACTCTCACACATGGAACAGGGGGAACCTTAGGTGGTCCTGTCACTTCAGCAAAGATTGGCAGTTTTAAAAAAGTTAAGCATACCTGCCACGTGTTCCAACTAGTCCACTCCTATGTAACCATTCCAGATAAATGAAAACACATTTGTACATGAATGCTTTCAGCAGCTTTATACATCAAACTAAAAACAACCTAAATGCCCATCCACAGGTGAATGGATAAGCAGACTGTGGTACACTCAAACAATGACATAAAAAGGAGTGAATAACACAGATTACTCTCAGGATAATGATGTCGATCATTATTTATTTCAATGTATGATTCCAAGTTCAGGAATAAAATTCAGGAAAATGCTCACTGACCTATAGGGATGGAAAGCAGCTCAGTGTCTGCCCTCCAAGTATCTCTGATCTCCTCTTCTGTACTTCTCTCCCTTGCTTTCTGGGCTCCAGAAAGCTAGTCTCCTTGCCATTCTTTGAACATACCAAGTGTGTTCCTGCTTCTGGGTTTACCTTGTTCCCTTGACACAGATATCCTTCTCCCCATGAGCTGGTTCCTCACTTCAACCTGCTCTCTCATCCAGTATCACCTTACCTTGCAGGACTCCCAGTGATCTTTGCCTCTCAGTATTATACCCTTGTAAGTGTGGGCTGGACCTAGTGACTCATGCCTAACAAACAGAATACAACAAAGTGATGGTCTGTCATCTCCAAGATGAGGTTCATAAGGCCTCTGGCTTTCATCTTGCATAAAACCTTTCTCATTCTGTCTTATCTGGAGCCATTATGAGTTGCCTTATGGAGAGGCCTACAAGGAAAAGCTACTGATGTCTCTACCCAAGAGCCACTGACTGTCTGGGGCCTGTCACTGGTTCACACATGTGAGCTTGGAAGCAGATCCCAATTGATCCTTAAGATAACTGCAGCCCCAGCCCTGACGGCTGCCTTGTGAAAGACCTCTATTCCCAGGCACCCAGTTGAGCTGCACCCATATTCCTGACCTGTGAAACCAGTGAAGGAGTGAATGCTTGTTGTTTTAAGATGCAAACCTTCTGGGTAGTTTTACACAGTAATAGGCAACTAATCCAGACACTTTCCCTAGAAAGTCTATGTAAAATACTAACTGCAAACACAAACTATTCCCAGCATTCATGGTTCCCTTAGCTTGGTTTTTATCCAACATGCTGTATGCTTATTTGTTATCTGCCCCTCTCCCTGCACCATAAAATATAAATTCCATGCAAACAGCATCATATATCTGGGGCCTAAGATACCACCTGGCCAAACTACATATATATGTATTACATATGTGACACCTTTGCATACAATTTGAAAAAAAGGTCTAGATTGTAAGGCAGGTCCTCCCTAGCTAATAATCTCTTGTACATAACACAGATTGCAACTCAAGGACACAGGCCTTTACAGAAAACCAGAAGAATGAGAAATTACTTAAGCTGCTGTGTCCCTTTTCCCCTAGGATCAGAAATTCTAGGTACTAATTCATCATGCATTTAAAAATATTTGGAAAGGAAGACTCCTCTCGGGTCCAGAGGAGGAGTGAGGGCACCGTCCAGGTAGAGGGGTTGAGAATCATTAACAGGAGCTCAAAGGGGGAGTTAACTGAGCCATCAGCAAGGCGGGCTAAAGAGAGACGTCTGAGCGGGTCAGGCCAGTGCAAAGTGGAGGCTAGATACAGTGGCCGGGGCAGAGCCGGGACAGGGGACAGCGCTGGGTCTGCTTGACTCAGCACCGAGAAAGCAGCAGACTGAGAGAGAGAGAGCGACTCCCGTCAGGGCCTTTTCTGCCCAAGTCAGAGAACAGCTGGAGCTGTCCAGCTGCAGTGGAAGGCTGGGAGTCAAGCATCTTCTTTCAAAGGTCCACGCCAGGAGGAGAGGACGCCGCAGAACCGTGACTACAGAGGGGTCAATGGAACCAGACAGGCTTCATTCCAAGTACATTGTGGGTCAAACGATTTTGTGAACAAGCTAGACTTTGTGAACCACTCAGGGTATCATTCATATGTTAGGATGAGTGAGCATTCCAAGCCACGAGAGCAAAAGCAGAAATTTTGAAGAATCCTGCATTTGAGACAACTGAATTAGCCATTTCTGACGATCGTGGAGGCTGCCGCGATGGCCCACTAGGTGGCAGTGTGGTCGTGATTTGCTGCTAAATGGAACCGAGCAGGGAGAGTTGAATCTCGAGCTCCTGGTTTTTTCCCCTGACATTTAGAAGTTTGCAATAGAAAATGCTCATGAAATAATGAAAAGTCAAACAAAAGATATCACGCAGACATTCATTGACATATACATAAAACTGCTTTACAAGCAGTTACCATGGAACATTTATAAAAAGTCAAAACAGCAAATAATGTTTTCTGTTCATAACAAACATAATAATTAATGTTCTGAAATAATTTCTTCTGATAGGACTGAGTGGGTCAGACAAGGGCAGAGTAGAGGCCGGTACAGTGTGCCTGGTGCAGAGCTGGCACAGGGGACAGAGGCTGGGCCTGCCTATTAATTCACTCACAGCATCAAGAAAGTAGCTGTGTAAAATACAGGTGCCAAAAATAGGACAACAAACATTTTTCCCCAGACCCTACAGAAGCCAGGCTCCCTCCACCTTAGAGTTTTTAGTGCCCAGGTTGCTACCCCCTCTACCAATACACATTCCTGTTCTTTGTGCAGTGATATTGGAAACAAATTTCTGACACGTCATCTCATCTACTTACTTTACTCTGTTCATTTGCATTTCCCCAAAATTACGGACAAAGGCATAGTAGTAAACTTGCATTGCAAAATTTTTCTGTTCTTTTTTGTTTCTGGGACAAGTTGCTTGACCCCCCAACAATAGTACTAAGCTCATAGAGTGATTGCTAGGGCTTCAGAGTTAATATTCAAGAGTGCTTAGTAGACTATTGCTAAAAGGGTAAAGCGCTAACAGAGTTTGCTCTCCAACCAGATTGTAAGGGAAAGAAGGGAAGAAAATGTGCCTTTTGCTTTCCTTTCATTAGTGCCTTTTAAGTGCTGGAAATGCAGCAGATTCTCAATAAATATTTAAATAAAAAAGGAATAATGAGGCTTGGTGCCTGTAGCTCAGCGGCTAGGACGCCAGCCACATACACCAGAGCTGGAGGTTTGGAATCCAGCCCGGGCCTGCCAAACAACAATGGCAACTACAACCAAAAAAATAGCCCGGCATTGTGGTGGGCGCCTGTAGTCCCAGTTACTTGGGAGGCTGAGACAAGAGAATCACTTAAGCCCAACAGTTGGAGGTTGCTGTGAACTGTGATGTCACGGCACTCTACCCAGGGTGACAGCTTGAGACTCTGCCTCAAAAAAAAGAAAAAAGGAATAATGAGTAGCTAAATATGATAGTGCACTTGAGAGTAACAAAGGATGAATTAATAAATGCACTCTGGCATTTAACATCTTGGAACATTTTTATAACATATTAATCTTGCATGATTGAAAATTAGAACATTGTGAGTATAAATAAACCTTCAAAATATGTCCTAACATTAAAATAGAGCAAATTATTGTTGATAGTTTAGAAAGATTAATTGAATTCCAAACTACTGATTTAGAATACTTAGATATTTTAAGTTAGAAGTTACTGCCGAGATAGTTACGTTAACCCTCTTATTTTTAAATTACAAACCAGGACTTCAAATTTAGTGCTTTTTTTTTTTCTTTTAACTGTATTGCTGCCTCAGTTTGGCAAAAGCCATATATATGATGAGTATATGAGTTATGGTCCATTTTGGTGTCAAGAAATGTAGGTGGGGAATACTTTTGACAGTCTCTATTTTTGATATAGTAGTATCAGTTTATGTACTATTAAAGAAAATTTATTTTTTAAAACTATCTTCTTTCTGATCAAAATATAAAATTTTGTTCTTAGATCCTTTTCAAATTGTGAAGCACTGTATAGTGCTGGTTCTATCTTCTGGCATATCTTGCTATTTCTTGCCTCTATGGCTACTCGTGATGTTTTCCTCTCTAAAGACACCTGCTCATTTTTCTTTATTTGCAAACTCCTATTCATCCTTGTGGCTGAGCCCATGTGACAGATTTTCCAGCAATTCCTTCCTGAAGTCCTAGGTTATATTAAATGTCCCTTTTTTTGTGTGTCTCATTATATCTTGTACAGTTCCCTAACTGAATACCTGTTCTGTTCTGTTGTATTCTATTCTATCGTATCCTATCCTATCCTATCCTATCCTATCCTATCCTATCCTATCCTGTTGTTTATCTGTCTTGCTTTCCCTCTATGCTCTTTTTGGGGAGGAATTCTTTCTTAGGCTTGTAGTAATTTCACTGGCAGAAGGCAGTTCATAAATATTTGTACTTGTTTTTCCTTTTGTGGAATGAACAATGTGGATGGCATAGGAATTCAGGATCCACTAAGTATAAATATGTCTGTCACATTTAGGGCCACTGTGTATAGCTGTCCAAGTTGTGCACTGCACCGCTCTGGGTGTACATACTAGTCTCCTAGATTGTCGGGGGAACACCACCCCTCCAGCTGTTCACTGCAAAAGTCATATAACCATAGGCCCTCTCCTGAAGGCTGGAGAGGGGATGATACCCCAGTGACTACAATGTTTAACTGTAAGGTGGTTTTATTTTAAATTGTAATTTACTTTGGGTTTCTAAAACACAGATCTATACTCATTAAACAAATAATTCTGCTATTATTGCTCTGGTACTCTCTCCTTCCACAGGAAAGCCATTGTTTGAGACTGGTCTGTTTTCTTCCCATATGCATTTCATAAACTGTGAAATGCTTTACCTTCTTTTCCTGCACCGAGTCCTTATTTCCTTAAATGAATTTTCAATCCCTGAAGCATGAAGTTTCTACAGATGAACAAAACCAAATCAATAGATTTTACCGTGGAAAAATAAGCACTGGCTTGTAAAATTGTTATTCTGTCAAAGAAATCAGTCAAAAAAAAAAAAAATCCGAGGATTAAGAAGCCTAACGAAAGCTGTCAATAAAGGAACATTAGCATTCTCTTGACTTTAGAGTTCAGCTGAATAAATTGAATTTATTATTCAATGTTAAATTTATAGATTTTAATAAAACCAAGCATAAATCTTAGTTTAGAACTGAAAAACATGAAATTCTATATTTGATGTTTGATAACTAAATGGACAATTACCAGACCACTCTTTCAATGAAATCTAGTAAAAATAGTCATTATACTTGTGCATCAAAAAAGTATCAAAATAAAAACTGAGCAAACCGTCACCGAGGCATGAGGCCTAGTACAGACTTATTGAATTGACAGCTGATATTTATAATCTATATGAAATAGGTATTGATACTAACATCATTGTATTATAATGACCACCGTATTAAGGGTTATGTGTTAGGCAGCAGGCTACATATAAGGCATTTGTAGTGTTTTGTCATTTTAATACTCAAAAGAATTTATAAGGGAGAAATGGCTACAATGCCCATATTATAGTTGGGGGAATGCGTTTGGGAAAAGGTAAGGAAAATAATGAAATGAATGAAAAATTAATGAAAAGGTAAATATTTTCAAATCAGCAGTGAAATTTATGACACTGGCATAGTTTATCGTTACACATGAGGTTAAAATATGGACCAGTCCAGAAGGCTCAAACTGTCTAGATATGGTCCATACTACCCCTGTCTGTACCTGCCTGTCTTCCACCCACTTTCTGAATTTTCCACAGATACTGAGCTTTGAAATTCACCTGTTTCAGGGCCCCTGTGAGTCCCTGGAAGTGAACCCCTGGGGTAGTTGATTAGTACTCTTTCCACACCTACTACTCTTTTTCTTTTTTCTTTGATAATCTCACTCCATTGCCCCAGACTAAAGTGCTGTAGTATCGTCACTCACGGCAACCTCAAACTCTTGAGCTTCAGCCATCCTTTTGCCTCAGCCTTCTGAGCATCTGGGACTACAGGCACCCATCATAACACCCGGATAATTTTTTTATTTCTAGGAGAGACAGGGTCTCACTCTTGCTCAGGCTAGTCTTGAACTCCTGAGCTCAAGCAATGCACCCACCTGGGCCTCCCAGAGTGTTAGGATTAGAGGTATGAGCCACTTGTGTCTGGCCTATGACTGATGCTCATAAACCTACTGTGTGACAGGACTCAGGCCCTAATCCTAACTCCCGCTGCAGGACCTGCTGGGTCTGGAGCTATGTGCCCTGGACTCTGACTGCCGACTTCCATAAACAACTGCACAGCCCTTGCCAACTCTCACTTCCTAGTGAGCTCAACTCTGTCTCCTACTTAAAGGCACTGACTGGGGCCCTGCTTCAATCCCAAATTCCCTATTTCCCCACCTCTCTTGGGATCAAGATGAGACCACTTAAGTGCCATCAATGCCTGGGAAATACTGATCCCATAACCCTGGCTAAAAGTGTGGGTCTTCTGCATATTCACGTTAGCCTACAAGGAAACCAAATTAGATTACCTTGGACTTCGAGGCTTTACTTTTGGACAACTGCATGTAGGATCAACCCAGAAGCAAATTTGGTCCTCTTAGCTTCTACCTTGCCTGCTCCCAGCCCACCATGCTGTTACTAGGATCATACATAGCAGATGCCGCAAGACAGAGCCTCTGTGGCCAATTACCATTCCTCAACCTTGAAAATGTTTTCCATTTGTTTCAGTCATTCAAATATAAACCAAGTTTTCTAGAACTCTATATTTGTAATATCTACCTATTGTCAACTTTAAGGAATCTTCAGGATAAAACCAAGGAAAATCAACTGGGATCCAGAGTAGATAAACGTAATGTAGACAAATCTAAGTGGAAAGGAGATACATGTAAGATTTAAGAGTGTAAAGGAGAAATGGAAGATTTGTCAAGACATGGTTGAGAGTGTCAGAGAGAAATTAGAAGATAAGGGACTGATTTCAGGGGGGCACAATAAGAAAGGCAGGGGATCTAGATCTGGATCTATTCTGTCTATCTGTCTATCTATCATCTGTCTATTCATCCATCTATCTATATCTTATATTTATAGGTCTTGGTTACTCTTAGTCCACCTGTGCTTTCTTTTTGAATCTGATAAACCCTTATCTTTGACATAGCCACCACTGCCCGTTTATAGAAGCTAAATATACAAGGCACATTGTAGAGATGAACAGAATCAATAAATCTAAAAAAAAAAAATACCTGGTAGACCTTAGCATTGCTGATTAGACTTGTCTCAACTATTGAAACTAAATTCATTCGGGGAGATAAGGGTATCTGCCTGACATCTTTACTATCCATTTTCACACATAGAGCCCCCCAAATGCGATTCTGGATGGTAATAAGGAAGTTTCAAAAAACCAGATGAACACAGTCCAGTGACTCCCATGGGAAAGTGAAAGAGGAATAATTGCAGTGTAATACATCTTGTATCTGATGAAGTCAGTTTAGTTGCCTGAAAGATGGGCCCAGAATATGGGAAGACATTGTCTGGGTTTGCGGTGGACATCAGAAGGAGATGTGCAGGATATTGGGGTGGGGGGGGTAATAATATTAAGATGCAAGGCCACATTTGGAGGTTAGTGTGGGAGACCCACAGTTTCAATGGCTACATTTTGGAATAAAAACTTTCTTATGGTATCTGAGTTTATGTTGCTATCAAATCTTTAATGTGCATAAGGAATCAAAAGTTACCAATATAAGGACCTCAAAGGGTACAAACAGTGAGATTCAGTCGTGTGCTGTGTTCTTGGAGGATGGCCTACAGCTTAGAAGGGGGAAAGAGAAAAAATTAAATTATGCAAGAGGCTTGAGTGAAACATGCGGCCCGGTGGGCTGAGGAGGAACTAGGCGAGGAGAAATGGAGGCTGTGAGGATAGAAGGGCTTTACAGAAAACTTTTGCAGTGAAGGACAAAGTGAATTAACTGAGGGGGACCAGAGATCCTGGAAGGCTCCTTGTGGTGTTTTAATAGGGGGCAATACTAGAATATCCTTGCTTGCGATGTGAAATCGGGAAAACATCTTTGTGTGCTCAGGGGAACAGGGTTCAGACCTGTGGAAGGATTGCTACAGTTCTTTTTAGTGTAGCAGAAAAAAAGGGAAGAAACTATAAGATCAGATGCAGGCAGCCTGGTAGATTTCACGACTGGAGCATAATCACTGTGCTTACTTCCTCAATAAAATCTAAGACATGGCCAAACTCGAGTGTGTTCCTGTGCATGCGTGTGTGTGCACATGTGTGTTCAGGGAGTGACATGTTTGAGGAGTGTTTAGTAGGTGTGAATCTGCCTTCTGAGACAGTAGACAAATCTGCTGGAGGATATGTATTAGAATTATGACCTGGGTCTTGATAGAGGTTTTCAGCATTAAAAAAAAGAGAAAGTGAGACTCTGTCTCAAAAATAAAATGAAATAAAATAAAAATAAGTAATATCATGCCAATAGCCATCAAGACTGTGAATTTCATAAAGGGCCAAGGGACTGACCGAATCATTGCCAATTCCAGGAATTCCTTTAAAGTACCGATGCTGACTTTGGTGACCTCATTTACCTTTCAGAAGTAAAACGGCTAAGTAGAGGCCAAATGTTGAAAAAATTTTATGATTTGCAACCTGTAACCAAGCCATTTACGATATCAAAAGCCAAATTTGTGCCAGAACTTGACAATGAAAACTGCTTACAGATTTAGCATTTACTTCACCGGTGATTTAAATGAGTTAAACACGGGTCTTCCAGGTGAAAACCAGCTTATCAATACCATGTTTCAAACCATAACATTCCAAACAAAACTGAAATTATGGTAACTCAGATTAAGGCAAACAATTTTATGCATTTCGACTGACACATTGGCTAGACACAGCCCTACAAACAGTGAGAAATATGGAGTCCTGCTTTTCAGTTTGATACAAGAGTTTGAAAACCAATTTGAAGATTTCTGGGAAAATAATCAACATTTTGATGCATTCTGACTCCATTTTCAGTTGACATAAATATGTTTCCTGCCAGTTTTCAAATGGAATGCGCAGAGCTGCAATCTGACATTTGACTTAAAGAAAACTTTGACCATGTTTCTTTAGTGGAGTTTCATAGATCTTATCGCCCCAGAGACAAATATCCCTCACTTTACAATCACGCCATAGTCATGTCATCAATTTTTGGCATCACCTAAATTTGTGAGCAACTATTTTCAAGAATGAAGCACATTGGGAGTAAAATTAGAACCAAACATCTGATGGGCACCTCGAGAACTCACTGAGAATTGCAACTACTTCCGTGAACTAGATACCAATGCATTCATTTCTCAAATGTAATGTCAAATCTCCCACTAAGTTTTTTTTTAATATCCCACTAGTTTTATAAAGCCCACTTTCCTTTTACTATTATAATACAAAATATCAAGAAAGACATTTTATTATTTAGATATGTACGTTTTCTAAATTGATGATCTCTTGGGACCTGCTTGATGATTTTAAAAAACTCTCTGGTTGGGCCAGTGCATAACTAAGATCATTATGTGAGGACATTTTTGCTTATCTGTGGTGGAAGATATCACAAAAATTATGCACAAATATTTTTTATTTTTATTTTTTTGCTCATCAGCTTTTGTTAGTGTTTGTGTATTTGATGTGTGGCCCAAGACAACTCTTCTTCCGATATAACCCAGAGAAGCCAAAAGGTTGGGCACCTCTGATTTAGACATTAACTACTCTGTGGCCCTCCCTGATCCCACTGCTTTTCCTCCTCTTCTGGAGTAACTGAGATTCTCAGATGTGCCTTGTAGCTGTTAGAGCGGGAGGGTGGCTTGGGGTAGTCACCAAAATAATTAAGAGAGCAAGAGCAAGCAGAATTTCACCAAGGAAGGAAAGTTATCTTAATGACCTGGAAAGCAGGCCAGGCCCTGTCTAGTGACTGCAGGCACCATGAAAAGCACAGCCTCTGGGTTTCATACAGAACTTTCAGGAGTATCAGCTGTTTCCTGGAAGTCTCCCAAGGCCTTGATTAACTCTGTTCTCAAAATAGCCCACCTGCAAGGTCTTGAAAACAACCCACCAGCAAGGTCTTAATAACAGCCCACCTGCGGGGGTTTAATCAGCCTCATTCTCATAATAGCCCAGGTCAGCCTGACCCAGATCATCCAAAATAGCCTAGCCGCATCGATCATTCACCCTGCTCATATCCAGCTAGCTACCTAATAGTACCTTAAGTATGAACTAACGTTCTAGTACATTGTAACCGCTTTCTGCGTGACTGTGACTGGTAGCTATTACGTTGTTAAATAGACATAGATCGATTAGCAATTCTACGGGAAGCTGAGACTAATTTAATATAGGCTCATGTTTAATTCCTTTAAAATTAAACCCAGAAAAGAAAACCTTATGAGAGATTATAAACAGAAAGAAGATAGGTTTCAATAAAGTTTGACATGCACCTGACTCAACTTTGAGTCACATCTAATATTGTAGAGCAGATGTGATTCAGTCTACAAGCTCTGGTGGCAGCATTTATTTATTATTTTAAATCCATATAAAACCTGATCTAAGCCCCCATGTTATTTGACAGGTGGAAATTCAGTCTTAGTCATTGAGGCTACTTAAGAATCAAGGAAATGTTCATGGTACTGACAGATTGAGGGAAGACTGTTTCATCCATGGCTCACATGCTTATCTGTATTTATGCTTCAAGCCCATGCACTCTCTGCTTCCACACCACATGGAGGCCCGGGAATCTTTCCTAAGGTACAAGTCTGTGCTCACAACCTGGTTTCTCTCAGCCCTCTCTTTAGACTCCTCTGCAGGATTGCCAAGTCCCTCGGGCCCTCCCTGGAGCTATACTCACGTTCCTGCACACAGAACACGAGTCCTTTCCTTCACTGGAGAAATCTTTCCGCTTCCATCTGTTGACCTCAAAGGCACGGTTTTCTCCTTCCTCATCCCTGGGTGCCTTTATCCTAATAGCATCAAGGAGTTTAGGTTTTTACAAAAACTAGAAAAACGTCTCTGCTTTCAAATGGCATTTGCTTTTCATCCCGCCACAAACCCCTCCGAGGTGAAGGAGCACAGCCCCGCCTACTGATTGAAATTGGTGGTGGGAGGAGTGTGGAGGTGGGAAACACATTGAAACAAATTTCTATTTCAATGAAAGGTCCTGCGACATTTCTACATGTGGCCTGGGCATGCTGTTAAAGAAAAGATTTTTTTAAAAAAGAAAAAGTGATTGTAGCCTCCAAGGCATTGGATTTTGATCTTCTGTAGTTCTTTACTGGAAAAAAATACGGATGCCCATTCAGATCATTTCCTTCATTTTATAGATGAGGCAATTGAGTTCTGGAGACAACGTAGCCTAGGAGATAGAGGAAAGACTTCGGAATGAGCAGAAATCCGTTAGCGTTCTGATTCTGCTACATATTAGCTCGGTGATCTTGGGCAAGTTACACAGCAAAATGGGGACCATTATACTGACCTTACTGGGTTGCTGGGAAGATTTAAAGAGGTTTCATGCAGGTGTGGCATCTTACCCAGAGATCGGTATGTCAAAGACACTGAACTACCCAAAGCCAGTATCTTCTCCCTTGCCCAGAGCCATAGACGCAATGTGCGGCAGATCCAGAGGAGAGCCCAGGCCCCCCACTTCTGGGGCAGCCCTCTTCAGATTGCATCCTAAGTGAGGTTATCTGAGAAAAACAGGGAAATGCGAATGACTGGGTCATATTTGCAGTAGACAAATCTGTTACCGGCAGACAGGCGACATGTGTGCCCAGTGTGAAAAGAACAACATGTCATTTACCAATCAACCCTTTTCATTTAAGAGATTTATAATGTTTTTCAAAACACTTGGCAACATCAATTGCCTTTGTCTCTGGGATGCAGACGATGGGCCAAGGCCTGACATTAGCAGAGGGTTAGGCTCCCAGCTGCTATTTTCTCAAGTTGGCTTCCCTGGTCTCACAGAAGAGCCAAGTGGTCAGCAGGCGGCCAATTAGCAGATTTGTCATGCTCCAGGGTGAAAGGAAATGAGGCCAAGGTTGTGGCTTCCTCTTACGGGTAAGGACTTTCCAAAAACAGAAAGAAATGTACCAAGACTGACGAGTCTACCCCTGATCCCGACCAAACAACTCCCCAGTGTGTATGACGTATCATCAGGACAGACATGCCAAGGGTTGTGATGGATCAGCCCAACTGAGTGACCACCCCGGACGTAATTCCATTAGTGAATCTTCCTGATAGAGGGTTATCTGTGTCCTGCTAAGTGTAGGAAGGACAGTGTACTCTGTTATGGACTTAAACAGATGAGCTATGTACTCAATAATTCCTTTATTCACTCAATATTAACAAGTATTAACAAACCTATTAACGCACATACTCGGTGTCAGTAGATAGCTGTGCTTCAGTTATTAAAATAAAAACTAATATTTGGCATTACAATATGTTAAGTACTTTACATAAATTATCTTTTTAATCATCAAAGAGCAAGTATGAGCTATTTTCCAGGATCCTTGCTTTACAGATAAGAAAAATGAGGTTCCAAATTGCTAGGGTCACCCAGTGACAGAACTGGGATTTGAATCCTGAAATGTCTCTGTCTAAAAACTATGTCGTACTAGTGCATGGGATCATTTCTGGGAAAATTTCATTCTCAAAAAGGAAGGACAGTACTTATTCTCCAAAACAAGAATATGCTGGATGAGTGGAAATAACACGTTTGGTAATTGGTTCCATATTTATAATTTTTCCATAAGTGAAATGGACACTTTATAGTGATTTCTATTGAAAAATATTCAAAGGAAAAAGTCAGCCATCTTCTCCTATACCTTGCAGAGGCCTAGCCTTACAGGAGCACTGATTATTAATAATATCATCATTTCCTACCTGAAAATGTAGTCATTGATTTTGCTACAGTTGGTAGTGCTCTACAATACTCTAATATGCAAATATATGGAATCCAAAGCTATAAAACTCAGGGTTTAAAATGCTGGTCATTGTCAAGTGAGAGCAGGGCTTAAACTTCATCTCTTCTCATTAGTAACAGCAAGCACCTGCCATCCCTGGTCTTCACACCTGCAATATCTTGCCCAAATGCTGGACAGAAAGCTAGGTGTGATCTTTTGGGTCTCCGTGACAGAAGGGAATGGTAATTGCTATAAGCTGTGCCTCTTTGAGGGGGAAAAGTATCACTTCCTTGTACTCATGTCAGAATCTGAATGTACAATGAGCCCCTTTTCAAATTTCAATCTCTCCATGCAAGATGTGAAAGTTGCACCTTGCTAGATAATCCCGTGAAGGTCTTTTCACAGGACTGGTTTCCAGCCACCTCACAGGTGAGTCAACATGCATGCTCATGAAAAGTTTGTATAAAGTATTATGGGTGACTCAGCTATGAAGTCTTGAAAATAAGTTACAACCAAAGCTCACCTAGACCATCAGGTGCTTAATACCAACAGCAAGGCCATAAGATCTGCCTGATACAAACCACAGGTTGGACAACACTGGTTTCCAGGGCCATAGCCTTCACCCTTTGCCATTATCTGAGTGCACATGGGCACCTAAGTCCACAATTATGTCTCCTTTTCTCTTTCTCAACACCACTGTCAGAAAATAGGTCTCATAGGCATTAATTACCTTCTACAGAAGGTGGTTAGGTGTAAAAGAAATATTGGTAGTCTGGATATCAGCGTAGCAGAACTGATTCAATATAAGATAATGCCCTTTCCAATTTGAATATTCAACATAAATTTCTATTTCTTCCAGGTTATATGCTCAAGTATATCCCCCTAATGTAGTACCTCAGTGGTTAGGAGACTTGACATCGTGACAGTTCCCCAGAGGACTCACTCAATGATATGCAGAGGAGATAATCTTACCCTCCACTAATCTTACTGAGGTTAGGGACTGTGGCTTCTCTAATCTATAATGCAGAGATGTTCAATACTACTAGATCACCTTTCTATTGCTGTTATAACACACTCAATGTTATAAACAACACAAATGTATTCCCTTACAGTTATGAATCCAGAAATTCAAAATAAGTCTCATTGAGCAAAAATGAAGGTATTCTCAGGCTGGTTCCTTCTGGAGGCTGTCGGGAAGAATCTGTTTCTTTGCATTTTTCAGCATCCCTTGGCTTGTGGCCCCTTCTTTAATATTCAAAGCCAGTGGAATATATTCAAATTTCTGACTCTGACTCTCCTTCCTTTCTCTGTCACTTATAAAGGTCCAGATGATTACTTTGAGTCACTTGGATGATTCAGAATAATCTTTCCATCTTAAAGTCAACCATTAGTAACCTTAATTCCATCTATAACTATAATTCCCCTTTGCCATATTTTATATATATATATTCAAAGTTTCTGGGGACTGAGGTAAGGACCTTTCTGGGGTGCCATTATTCTAATTACTACAAATACTAATCAATTAAGTAAAAATAAAAAAGAGTTAAGGTAAAATCAGGACGGATTCTCACAATTTCACCATTTAATTGTAAAAAAATTCCTTGGAAACTCTTAACAGGAAGAAAATACTAGGTAGTTCTGATCCAGTAGGGAATTCTGATCATATTTATGGTGATATTATTTTGAGACTTTTTTCACAAACATCTTAGTGTAAGGTTTCCTGCTATCATAGCCAGTTTTCTGGTATTCTTTATGATGAAGTTGAAGGTTATATTGCTTTAAATTGTGCTTTTGTCTTGTCTTGAAACTTTTTGTTTGTATGCCTGAGGAATTTTGACTTTCCTGATGCATTGAGGCCCTTAGTCATTATGTGTGATCCTTCAGTGAAATCTGTCTGGAAGCAAAAAACAATGCCAGAAAGACTAAAGGTTTCTACTACATTTGGGGTACATGAAGTTTTAGGTATCTCTAGGAATTGAGCCCAAGTGACATTGGACTTGACAGAGTCTCAGTGTAAATATGTATGTTGTTTCAGTTTTCTGTAAAGAAAGAAAAGCTTAGTAATAATAATTAATATGATCTATCACTTTATCTTGTTTTTAAAACATGTATTTCATTTTTTATATTTTTATTGGTGCATAATAGATGTACATAGCTTGGGGGAACATGTAATAATTTAATACATTCATATAATTTATAAAGATCAAATCAGTGTACTTGGAATGTGCATCACCTTAAATATTTATCTTTTCTTTATACTGGAAACATTCAATTTATTCTCTTCTAGCTGCTTTCAAAAGTACAATAGATTATTGTAAATTATAGTCATCCTACTGATCTATCACATTGGGTCCTATTTCTTCTATTTAATCATATATTTGTACTCATTAATCAACTTCTCTTCATCTCCACACACTTCCTGATCTTTGCTTATACCATCTACCTCTATCTTCCCAAGATTCACTTTTTCAGTATCCATGTATGAATGAGAACATGAGATATTTATCTTTCTATGCTTGGCACATTTCACTTAATATAATGACCTCCAGTTTCATGTATATTGCTGCCAAGAACAGGATTTTATTGCTTTTATGACTTTATAACATTCAGTTGATGAGAAGAACTGTATTAAAATTGTAATACTCAATGTATGCTGATAACAAAAGATAATACAAGTCATGTTGAGCACCTCTTCTAATAATTACAGAAGTCAAATGTGACTTAAGTATTACGAGTTTAATACAGATTTTTCCTTTTTTTTTTTTCCCCAGAGTCTCACTCTGTTGCCAAGGCTAGCATGCCATGACATCAATCCAGCCTACAGCAACCTCAAACTCCTAGGCTCAAGCTATCCTTCTTCCTCAGCATCATGAGTAGCTGGGACTGCAAGTGCCCACCATGATACTCTGGGCTAATTTTTTTCTATTTTTAGTACAGGCATGGGTTTAACTCTTGAAGTTCTGAGTGAATCCTCCTGCCTCAGCTGCCAAGAGTGCTAGGGTAACAGGTGTGAGCCACCACACTTGGTTAGTTTTTTTACTTTCTTCAAATCTGCATACATATTTCTGATACCCTCTGTATATACATTTTTTTTATCAATTCATCCATTGATGGGCACATAGTTCAGTTTCTTATTTTGGCTGTATGACTAGTGCTGCTATAAAAAGGAAGAGTAGGTATATTTTTAATATATTGAACTTCTTTATTTTGCATATATACCTAGTAATGGAATCGCTGTGTTGTATGATAGTTCTATTTTGAGTTTTTTAAGGCACTTCCATACTGTTCTTAGCAGCTATACTAATTTATATTCTCATCAACAGTGTATGGTGGTTCCTTTTTCTCCGTATCCTTGCGGGCATCTGCTATTGTCTGTCTTTTTTATAAAAGCCATTTTAACTAGGTAAAGTTTCCTGCTATTGTAGTGATCAATCTGGTATCCTTTGTGATGAAGTTAAAGGTGATACCATTTCAACTCTGTTTTAGTCTCTTGAACTTTTTTGCTTGTATGCCTAAGGATGGGGTGAACGGACATCTCATTCTAGTTTTGATTTGCATTTCTCTGATGATTAATAATGAGCATTTTTTCATGTATCTATAGGCCATTTGTACATCTTTTTTTGAGAAATGCCTAGTCAGATCTTTTGCCTGTTTTAAATTGTATTATTAATATTATTTTTGCTATTGAAGTCCTCGATAGGTTGCTAATCCTTGTCAGATGAATAGTTTGCAAATACATCTCTTCACTGCGTGGACTGTCTCCTTTACTGTGCAGAAACTTTTTAGCTTCTTGTGATCTCATTTGTCTATTTTCCCTTTGTTGCCTGTTCTTTTGAGGACACAAAATTTTTGCCCACATCAATGTCCTGGAGCATTTCCACAATGTCATTCATGATTTGCAGTCTTATAATTAAGTGTAGATCCATTTTGATTTGATTTTTGTGTGTGGTGAGACACAGGATTCTTCTAGTCTTATTCTTTTGCATATAGCTATCTAGTTGTCCCAGCACCATTCATTGAAGGGACCATCCTGTCCCCCTTGTACATTCTTGGCATCATTATTGAAGATAAATTGGCTCAATTTATACCTGGATTCTCTATTCTGTTCCAATGATGTTTTTATTCTAGTACCATGCTGTTTTTGTTATTACAGCTTTGTAGTAGATTTGAAATCAGGTGGTGTGATGCTTCCAGCTTTGTTCTGTTTGCTCAGGATTATTCTGACTATTCAGGGTCTTTGGTGGTTCCACATAAATATTAGGATTTTTTTCCTAGTTCTGTGAAGAATACTATTGGCATTTTGATGGGGATTGCATTGAATCTGTAAATCTGAGTGGTATTGTCACTTACCCATATTATTTCTCCCAATCCTTGAATGTGGAATCTTTCCTTTTTTATTTTAATTTTTATATCCTCCTCAATTTCTTTTATCAGTGTTTCACTATGTATGGTTTTCCTTGGAGAGATCTTTCACTTCTTTGGTGAAATTTTTTCCTAGGCATTTTTTCTTTTTGTAGCTAATATAAATGAGGTTGTTTTTTTGGTTTCTTTCTTAGATTAATTGCTGTTAACATACAGAAATGCTACTCATATTTGAATTTGTTTATTAACAATTGTTTTTTGGTGACATCTTTAAAGGCTTTTTTTTTTTTGAGTATAAGATTGTGTCATCTGCAAACAGTCTAATTTAACTTCTTCCTTTCCAATTCAGATACCTTTTATTTCTTTCTGTTGCCTAATTTCTCTGGCCAGGGTATGAAGTACTATGTTGAATAAAACCAGTAGAAATGGGCATTCTTGTCATATTCCAGATCTTAGAGGAAAGACCTTCAATCTTCTCTTATACTGTACTATGTTAGATATGGGTTTGTCATATATGGCCTTTATTATTTTGAAGCATGTTCCTTTTATACCCAGTTTGATGAAGATTTTTATCATAAAGGAATGTTGAATTATGTTGAATGGTTTTTCACCTACATTGAAATTATCATATGGTTTTTGTTCTTGTATTTTTTACGTGATGTATTATGTTCATTGATTTCCATATGTGAACTATTCTTGTATCCCTATGGTGAATCTCCCTTGATCATGGCAAATGATCTTTTCATTGTGTCGTTGATTTTGGTTTGCTGGTATTTTGTTAAGGATCATTGCATCTAAGCTCTTTGGTGATACTGGCCTGTAGTTTTTGTTGTTGTATCCTTATCTAGTTTTGGTGTTAGGGTATTGCTGACCTTGTAGAATGAGTTTGGAAGTGGTCTTTCCTCTTCAGTTTTTTTGAAGAATTTGAGTAGAAGTGATATTATTTCTTCTCTAAATGTTTGGCAGAATTTAGCAGTGAAGACGTCAGATCCTGGACTTTTCTTTAATGGGAGACTTTATGATAGCTTTGATTACTTTATGATGGGGTTTAATGTTGGTGGGTTGGATGTGTCTAAGAATTTATCCATTTCTTCTAGGATTTCCAGTATGTTGGTATATAGTTCTAATAATTCTTCGTATTTCTATGATCTAAGTTGTTGTGTCTCCTTTTCTGTTTTTGATTTTATTTATTTGAGTCTTCTCTCATTTCTCTTAATCTAGCTAAATGTTCATTGATTTTTATCTTCATTTGTGGTTAGGTGGTTTTCTCTGGTAGTATGTTTTAATTTGTTACTGTTTATTTTAGTGAATCTATTACAGGTTTTTGCCATATGGTTACCATGAGGACTACAAAATTATCTCATGGATCCCTATTATCCCCAAGGACAGGCAGAAACAAAGGGAGGAGATAGGGATACCATCTCTCTCCATGGAAACACTATATTTAACTTGGCCAAAGGAGTCATAAAAATCAGAGTGGCTAGTCAGCAGCAGCATGCTGTGGGAGGCTTGTTCCACTGGTCCCCTGGGCATGACCTCAGGGATATTTCTTTCTTCAGCCACTTGCAGTACTTCCCATGGGTTAAAATAGAGACAGATCTCCCGCCAGGAAACACAGCCTCGTTGTCCAGTATAGTCAGAATGGGGAAAGAGGCATTGTGGAAGTGGAAATCCAATGCTCTTATCTTATTCTCAGAGTTTTTTCACCTCTCTGTGATTTTGAGTACTGGCTTGTCTTCATGTTTGAGTTCTGAGATATTGCTTGTGTTTGGGTTTTCTTTGGGGGGAACCAAAGCCACCATTGCGTCTATGCTACCATTTTGTAATCAAAAGTTGAGCCCCAAATTTGCTTTCAACATGGCATTACATGACTTCAGAATTCTTTAGCTATCCTATATACATTGCAAAGTGGCCAAATTTTAAGGGCTTTCAAAATAAAGATACTTAGGAATGCCTTGTTCTTACTTGTTTCTTTTTTAATTCAGGTTTTAGTTTAGTTTCTTTGTTGTTTTTTTCTCACTTAGGAATTTTCTGAGTAGATTTGAAATGGGATAAAATGAGGCCTTAGTTGCATCGAAATCAAATGAAGCTTGCTTTAGTTAGTTGAAACCCATTCTGCCTTAACATTCCAATACTATTTAAACTATATAACGGCAAATGAGATTATTCTGGGTCAGTGAAGTCCACAGCACAGGCAACAGTGATGTGTTTGCTGTGAAAACTTCATCAGTGAGGAATGGCTTTCATATGTCTGCAAGTGAGGACCTAGAAAGTATCTTGGAGTTGGTAAACTGTAAGTACTGCTTATAGCAGCACTGGTGAGTGGGAGGTTTGTTGTTACTGTGACTGTTGTTCAACACATGGAAACGCAATCATTTGAGCCCTTTAAGAAAATAAATGGTAAAAGGATAAGATTTCACTTTGTCTTCTCTTCCTGTGACCCTGCTAACTAGCTAATATATTAAAATGTGGAAGCTTGTGTTTCTATGCTCACTTTTGTATGTTTAGCTCAATATTTAGCTTAAATATTTACAAACTATTTCTGTTATTCCATCAATGAATTAAACTCGGCAAGGAAATAAAGAATCCCTCCAAAGCAAAAATATCAATCTGCCTCTTGATTTTTACCATAAATTATTTACCTGGCTTTTAACAGTAGTTCTGAACTTTGGGTCTATGGATAGTGAGGTGGTCCATGGAAAGACATCAGGCTGTTAGTGAACCCTCTGTAATCACAGGAAAAAATTCTGAATGTGTTTGCAACTGTCTTTCTCTGCATTGAGGGGCTACCGCTTTAATCAGATTAAAAAAAAAAAACCTATGTCCAATAAATAAATAGTATAAAATGAGTATAAACTTGAAATTTAGGTTATTTTCTTTTTATTTTAACAAGACGTTGCTTACAAACTGGAGGAAAAAATTGTTTTGGAATCACAATGAGTTGTTTTTAGCTATTATGCATAAACTGAGCAGCCGCTTTTGGAAAATTAATGTGAAAATACAAAAAATGTAATTGCTAAGAAACTTGTGCATTAAGCATCATTTTCAATTAATTTTAGCTAAGAATTGGACTATTAATTTTAATATCTCACAATCACATGTGTAATTAAAGTTAATATCTCTAAAGCTTACTTTAAAAACTCTATAAACCAAAGCATTTTTATTTTTTCAAGAATTTCTTTCCCTCTAAAAGTATGAAACACCATATCTTCTAGAGAGGCTTCTATAATATCTCTTTTTTTTTTTTTTTTTTTTGAGACAGAGTCTCATTTTCTCACTCTTGGTTCAGTGCTGTGGTGTCATAGCTCACAGCAACCACAAACTCTTGGGCTCAAGCTATTCTCTTGCCTCAGCTTCCCGAGTAACTGGGACTACAGGCATCTGCCACAACACCTGTCTTTTTTTTTTTTTTTGAGAGACTAGGTCTTGCTCTGGCTTAGGCTGGTCTCAAAACTGTGAGCTCAGGCAGGTCTAAAACCTGTGAGCTTAGATAATCTACCCACTTTGGACTCCCAGAGTGCTGAGATTATAGGCGTTAGCCAGCCACCCTTTCATCACCTTGTATTCTTTCATAATAACTTAAAAAGAGAGACTCTGTTATTAAAATAAAAAGAAAATTCTTTAACATAGTACTTAATTATACAGTAAATTATAATGCAATTCAATATTTTAACTGTGCTTGGCCTACAACAAGAAACTAAACATCTTTCTTGAAAGGTAATATTAAGAAATGTTGTTCAAATCTTATAAAATTATCAAAGGCAGTATAGAGTGCAGAAGGAAAGGAAATAATGATTATAATTTAGTACACAGTGTAGATGGTGAACCTAGAAAATTCTGAAAATTCTGAGCATGTTTGGGGTGGGGAGGCTTGATTCAACTATGTAATGAAGAAAACTTGACTTTTCTAGAATGTATCAAATTAGTCATTTTAGAAAACTTCTGAAAAAAAGACAACCTTTTGAAAATTAAAGTGGAATTTAATCACTTCTTTGGTTATTATTATTAATTTTTATGTACTCAGTTTTTTGTCAATTTTACATCACCCAAAATAAAAGGTAAGTTTAGGAATGCATTGTCCATGGCACTCAGAATCTTTTTCAAACATCCTTTTTTTTTCCTATTTTTTTTATTAGATCATAATTGTGTACATTAATTCTATCATAGGATACAGTGTGTTGCTTCCATATGCAGTTTAGAAAACTCTCATCCAACTGGCTAACATAGCCATCATGTCTTTCTCATAATTGTTGTGTTAAGACA